>LPNX011168636.1:48037-110544 GCA_001517045.1 Pseudotsuga menziesii
AAAAAAACAAACAAGAGGAAGGTGAGGAGATTTGTTTAGTCGATATAGTTTTAGGGGAGGTAGACTTGGGGGCTCTCAGCAACACAACTCAGAGGTTGGTTTTGTAAGGAGGAAGGATCGATGGATTTCAAGAACACAACTCAAAGGTTGGTTTTGTAAGAAGAGTTTTGGGCTTCTCTTTCACTCAAGAACGCTCAAATTGGGTTGTAACATGTAAGAAAGTTCATATAACCATTGTTTATGTTGTTTATGAAATATTCCAAAATGCCACTTTTGTCTTAATAGTTGGATTTCATTCCTTCCAAGAATATACATGTAACTAACATATTAAAAAACATAAAAAAATGATACACACACACATATGATAAAAAGAAAGCATGGTTTCCATTTGTCAAAAATAAAAGAGGTGGTGAGCTATTATTTGGAGGAAGGAATGGGAACCTGCAAGAGGGAGGTGAAGAGATTTGTTTAGCTAGTATAGATTTATGGGAGGTAGGATTGGGGGCTTTCAACAACAAAAATCAAAGGTTTGTTTTTTAATGAGAGTTTTGGGATACTCTTTCACTCAAGAACGCTCGACTTGGGTTGCAACATGTAAGAAAATTCATACAACCGTTGTTTAATTTGTTTTTGAAGTATTCCAAATTTCCACTTTTGTCTCAGTAGTTGAATCTCTTCACTTAGTGGAGTAGATTATTTCCCCATGGGGTTTACCTCCATTGTTACTCAATCTAATTTATCCATTCTCACCTCACTTCCCACTACATGATTTTGTCATGACCACTATTTTTGATCAAATTAGTATTACCTTGTCTAATATATGTATTGTGAAGTGTATGTGTGTGCCCTTTGGGAATCATATGAATTTCTAGACATGAATTGATTTGTCATACACATGTTCTATAATGATGTGATATGCTTATTATATCTGATGATATACGATAACATGTTTTTCAATGTTACAATTTATAATTAATGGAACCTTTCATACAATATATAAGTCCTTTTATGTGTGCGCTTAGATAATCATTTTTATAGTGATTATTTTAGGGTGCAATAATTATTGTATATATGTTGTCTTTCTTCTAAATGAGCATAATTGTGCTTCCATATGATGAAGTGCTCAATTTTATATTCCCCTTTTGTAGTAGCATCTATATTTATTGTTGTATTTCATCATTCTCCAAGATGGATATGAAATGCATGGCTCCACTTACAAGTAAATAGAAGCATTCAACTCGAATTTATGATCTACAAATTCATGCATTTTCTCCAAATGTTGAGTGGTAGATTATACACAATTATCCTAACCAAATGCATTGGTTGATCAATCTAAAATGGGTTTGGCCCAACAATTAGTGTGTTGCAACTTTCCATTAATGAAGTGCCCCGATCTCATGATATTGTTCATATTAGTAATCTGGAATTGGTTTGATGAAATGGTTAGTGGATTTTTTCAATTACATTGTTAAAGTGGACATTATGAATTTCACTTGTTGTATGTACTTCTATGCCATAATCATTGTCATCATCACCACCATTATCATCATCATGATCATCATCACCATCATCACCGTCACCATCACCACCACCATCATCGCCATCATACTCCTCATCATCATAGACATATTCATCCTGATCATCCTCATGATAATCATTGTCATCTTCATCCTCCTCCTCATCATGGATAGCATCATCATCATCATCTCCATCATCATCTTGATTATCATCATCATCATAATTGTCATCATCATCATCGTCATCGTCATCATCATCAACATTTCCATGAAATATTGCCACGAATAAGTTAAATCAAAATTTTAGTGGATAATTTTTGAATGTGTCACTATAGCTAGTGATCAAAATAGTTCGTTGGAATAACAATGAAATCACATAGTGTGTCACTATAATGACGATTATCGAGGGCCAAAACATAAAAGGTAATCATAGTAACGGTCATTGGATGTCAAGAGACAAAGAGCATGTCTCTGTTATCATCATCATCATCATCATCATCATCATCATCATCATCATCGTCATCATCACCATATTCATAATCATCATCATCATCATCATCATCATCATCATCATCATCATCTTCATCATCATCATCATCCTGATCATCGTCATCATCATTGTATTGATTGCCATCGTCATTTTCGCCATCATCATCATCATCATCATTTTCATCATGATCATCAACATCATGATCATGATCATGATAATCATCATCGTCGTTGTCTTCATCACCATCAACATCATCATCTCCATCATCGTCAACATCATCATCATCATCATCGTCATCATCGTCATCTTCATCATCATCATCTTCTTCATCATCATCATCATCATCGTCGTCGTCATCGTCGTCTTCATCATCATCATCAGTATCATCGCCATCATCATGATAATCATCTTCATCATGATGATCATATTCATCATCATCATCATCATCACCACCATCTTCATCATCATCATTATCATATTCATCATCATCTTCATCATCATCATCAACATCATCATCGTTGCCATCACCATATTCATCATCATCATCTTCATCATCATTGTCATCATCATCATCATCACCCTCTTCCTCATCAACATATTCATAATCATTGTCATCATCATCATCACCATCAACATCATCATCACCATCATCATCATCACCATAATCGTCATCATCGTCATCATCATCACCATATTCATCATCATCATCTTCATCATCATCGTCATCTTCATCATCATCTTCATCATCATCATCATCGTCATCGTCACCATCATCATGATCATCTTCGTCACGATCATCATCGTCACGATCATCATCGTCATCATGATTTTTGGATATGAGAATAATTTCAGGGTCAATGACCCACATATTTGCTATAAATGATATGATAAATAAAGCATGGATAGGGCCATGCACATGGAATAATTAGCCCATTATTAATATAATGTTTACCTACACCTCCAAGTTGTCTTCCATTTTAGTTGACAAATCTCTCTTTTAGTTATGTGTTATATATATATATATATAAGTACATACATATATCAAAGTACATACATACATACATACATACATACATACATACTGTATAAAGGAGCAAGTCGACGAAGTCGACTTGAACGAAGACCGACTTAGTCGATCAGCCGACTAAGTCGGTCGGCCGACTAAACTAGAAGATTAGTCGACTTAACTAGCAGTCGTGTTGGTTCACCGAACTGACAGGTAGTTATTTTGTAACTGTTTGTAACTTGTATATATTAGGCTATTGAGCCAAGCAAGAACTCAGTTCAGTTCTCTACCTTGTATGAACTCATTACATTAATATAATCTGTTTTCCTATCTGTTCTTGTCTCTTGTATCTGATATATAGTTATGTTTTAGTATGTATTATTGGTAACCTTATGTGATCTGTGAGATTACAACATTGGTTCCGTTGCCGGTAGTACATGTCTAAAATATATGCTCACATATGATACCAGAGCAGAAGATCAAGGACTGGTGCGACCGTAAAATTGCGAACTAATTGCAAAATTACACAAGACAAAACAGATTAACAGTCGCTGAAGCCAAAGCAAGATTTTTCACCGAGATGCATGAGAAGTTTGTCGAATCAATGCCACAACTGTTGAAGCAGCTACTGGATGAGAAAGCCAGACACGACTAAAGAACATCAGTTGCTAGATAAACTGTTCCGAGGGGGTTGAACGAATTTGTTGGAGTGGTTTGAGAAAATCGTCGACGACTTCTGTGAGGAGAAAGCGGTCGAAGACAGGATGTTAGTGGAAACTGTCAAAGCAAAATTCTACACAGATTTCACCGAACAATTCTTATGCACCTTGCCGAATTTGCTGTTCAAATTCTTGATAGAGAACGGAGCAGGCCACATCATCGAACCTAGACCACCACTGTGCGAACAACCACCAAACACCAACTGGGTGGAAAAGCAGAGGAAGTGGGAAAAATTTATCGCAGAAAGGGAGTGGGAGTACTTCCTGAGCAAGTGATTCGAACTATCCGAGCTTTCTAAAAGCGTCAGGTAGGCTATGGGGGGGTAGCTAGTCTTGTGTCAGAGGTAGAGTATAGTGGATCCTAGTCGGCCTAAAGAGGATAGACGTCACCAGCAATGAAAAGTCGACTGTAGAATACTTGAAGAAAATAGTACTGTATGAAAGTATGTCGAACATTAAGAAGCAAGAAAGGGACGAGAGACAGCAGAAGAGGGAAGAAAGACACGAAAGAGCCGCAGGGCTGTGCAGAGAACAAAACCCTAGGGCGAATGACCGCGAAGAGAATCCACCAGTGTCGGGTCATGATCGATAGGAAGAGGGCGTAGAACAAGTCGTGTCCCCTATGGAGGAAGAAGTGTGGATAGAGCAGCCAGAAGCTCTCCAATTAATAACTCCCGACGAAGGAATAACCCTTTCCTCGACAAATCCACATACTAGAATCCAGACTATTATTGAAGATGATCTATGAATACGAGCTGGTGACTACAACATATGGAGCCGACTAGGCGACGAAACATACACAGGTCGACACCTTATTTTACGTCGACCGCTCGACGGAAACTGGGTTACGTTTCAGGAAACACCTTCCCTTAGAAGTATCCACTTGCTTTTACCGACACAAGAAGGAGCACCCCCCCCGCCAAGTACAACTTTAGAAGAAATCAAAGAATCAGACCTACGCACACAAAATTCCAGTGGACCATCGACAATAGAAATCCACAACAACCCACTCTACGTCGAAGACGAATCGACCACCGACAGGAACACAAGTTCCATCGACCCAAATTCCGCAGGCCCGACCACATCAGCAACCCCACCACTTTCACCACCACCCACACCTCCGACCCCGCCAACTTCTGAGAGTAGTGAAAGTGATCCAGACATGGGTCACGGATCAGCTCACATTCCTTTGTACGAGGGGGATGAAGACCCCAGATGACATTGGTTCGTCTGCGAGTCGACCTAGGAAGCAAACCGGGTAACAGATGAAGACAGACAAATGGCTCAGTTCACCGGAGCCTTAAGGAAAAGGGCCTTAACATGGTACATGAACTTTTCAGAAAGGCAACCCAGAGCCACGAAAGCCAAGATAAAAGCACAGTTCTTATCATTCTTCAAAACCCCAGACGCCAAGCACCTGGCCGCTAAAAAGCTTAAGACACCGTCACAAAAGCCAGGGGAGACAGTCCGCGACTACGACAAACGCTGGAAGGACCTATTAAGCCAATTAGATTATGTTATTGATTAGAAATTACTAATTCAATGGTTCCTTGCAGGATTATCACAGAAAGTACGCTGACATATCAGTCTGGAAAAGTTCAAGACATATGAAGATGCGCTGACCAAAGCTCTGTAGGTGGAAATGGACGAAGACATACCTGCTTATCCGATGGACCATAGGTTAGAGGAACAGCTTGAAAATGTGCAGAATTCCTTGAAAGAACTGACCCTCAAAAATCAAGAAATCTGGTGTACTAAATGTTCGACGGCCGGACACTCGAAAGATAATTGTCGACACGAATAAAGCTGACAAGACGTCCGCTTGGTGCAAACTAAAGTATTTTGCGACATTTTCCAGGAGGTCGGAGATCATTCTATGAAAGATTGTCCATTTAACATGAAGAATGCCAAAGCTTCCTGGTGCGCCATCTTTGAGACAAAAAGTCACAATACGGCCGACTGTCAGCTAAATCTGAAAAACCGACAGAACTATCAGGCGGTCTACCAAACGAACACAGTAGCGCAAAACAACGAGCAAAGCAATACAAACAACCAAAACGGGCAAAGAACCGAAGGCCGACGATATGAACGCCGGTACGACAATCAACGACAAGGGTTTGGAGGAAGAGGTTGATTCATCGGGAATCGCGATGTACAAACTTGTCGACCCTCCCAATGCTTCATCTGCTATAAAGAAGGGCACCGATGCGCAGACTGCCCGTACAAGGACAGAACTGACCTTAAATTTTGTACACATTGCAGAGTAGGAGATCACTCCTTGGAGGATTGTCCTACTATGTTAGAAAAAATCAATATGAAGAAAAATGTTAATGTCTTGTCTTGTGTGCAAAAGCATGATGTATTAACTACTAAAAATCTGCATATTGTCACTCGCCAAGGCACAAAAACAGGGCCTGATAACCCTCAAATTAGTAAAATTAAAAACAAAAATGGTTATCCAGATCCTCTAAAGGAAAAACAAACCTATCAAGAAGCCACCCACATATTTCAAGACATTGCACAGCAATAAGACATTATTACCAGTCGACTTAGCACGACACAGCAATTAACTCATCTCATCCAAACAGTCAAATCCGTAGCCTAGTTCATTGATTTATTACACGAAATAAAAAGTACTAACTTTGGAAATCAAACTAAGAACATTTGCAGCCTAAATCAAAAGGACAAAAACGATGTCGACCCACTTGTCGACCTGGAAATCGAAGGTTATCACGTCCGACAAGTGGTACTCGATTTCGGGTCTCAGGTAAATATCATGACACGGGATACATGGGAAAATATGGGAAGACCTCAACTCTATGAGTCAGGCATTTACCTAAAACTCTCCTACCAAGGTATCATTGAACCCATTGGGGTTTGGAAAGATGTCGACACGACCATCAAAGACATATCCACCAAGGTCGATTTTGAAATTATTGACCCAAAGGAAGGATCTAGCTCCTTCCCAGCCCTAGTCGGTCGACCTTGGGGTCGAAATATGAAAGCATCTATCTCCATAGATAAGGAACGAATTAAGCTCAAAGGGAATGGCCAAAAAGTCATCGTACCTATTCATCCATCCTAAGGGAAACCTTGGATTGAACCGATAGATGAGGAAGTCGATGTCAGACAAATTTACCAGATCCAGAACAATACCAACTACACAGAACCAAACATCCATGGGGAGGTTCACTTAGGTAACCAAGACTCAGTTGGTTATAACTCAGATGCTGAACTATATGACTGGGAGATGGAAAATTATGAAACACAAGCAAGAGAGTGCTGGACTATACAAACAGTACAGAAAAAACCCACCCGACAGTGCTTCATTGTATCAATTATCCCTAAATTTTTTGAAAAGAAACTAAGGGAACGCCATACCTTACAACCAACGAACTTAAACACTAGTCAACTACACCGGTATAAGGAGAGGGAGTCCCCAGTCATGCACGTCGAACAAGTATCTAAAAATATTGGAGAACATGGTCGACTTCAAAGCTTAGTGGAAACGTTTATAGGTCAAGTAGCTAGATGGTGGGACACCCATCAAACAAAATTGTAGACTTGGACAACTGCTTCAACTTTCTTTGTCGAACGATTTGTTGGGAAAAAGTTAACCCAGGAAGCTCAAATCCCTATCTTTTTCCAAGGCCAAGACCCAGAAGAACACATCAAGCTTTGTGAAAAGGAGTGGAGATGGCTTGGATACAAATATGAGCAAGCCTGGACACATTTGTTCCCTTCAACCCTAGCCGACTTGCCTAATAAATGGTATAAGATGGAGGAAGCTAGAGGAGAAACCTTCTTTTGGCATGAACTTAAAGAATTTTTTATTAAGTACTTCCAGTTCATACCTCAAAATGAAAGATTGGCTGGGACAACACACCAAATCAAACAGTTTCTTCAACCGACAGAAAAACAACCTGTCCAAGACCATCGACAAATCAAGGACTGTAACAAGATACAAGCTGAATCAAAATCACAGTCGACACGTTTACACTTAGAAAATGAACACACAGAAGGTAAGAGATTTAGATCGAAGACCGACCACATTGAAACAACCAAGCCGATCTACTCAATCCTGAAAGTCGAGACCACCGACAAACTAGACCTTGACAGAATGACTACAGCCGACTTTTCGGCTACATTCTCACAGTTCAAAGAAGGAAGTCGGCCGATCAATGAAGATAAAGCACCAGAGTGGCTGGATGCCAAAGTGAAAACTAAGGAGGTCGACATTTCAAACAACGACCGTCCAAAAATAGCTAAGATTGGGGACTACTGGAACGAACACCAAACCACCGAAATCATAAACTTACTTAGAGAATTCCAAGATGTCTTTGCAAGGGACTACAAAGACTTAAAAGGGTTAGTACAAGAAATGGGAGAAATGAAAATAGATACTAAACCTGATGTCCGACCTGTCAAGAAAAGACCTTACAAACTAGCTCATAAGTATAAGGAGATAGTTAAGAAGGAAATAGACAACATGTTAGCAGCAGGGATCATTTACCCCATCAACCAGTCAGAATGGGCAAGCCCCATGGTCGTTCAGCCTAAGAAACATGACCCAACCAGGTTAAGAATTTGTGTTGAATTTCGAGGGCTTAACAAAGTCACACTAATGGATCCATTCCCAACCCCCTACACTGATGAAATCTTGAATGAAGTGGCAGGCCATGAATGCTACTCCTTCACAGATGGATTTTTAGGATACAACGAAGTACCCATAGCAAAAGAAGATCAAAAGAAGACAACATTTGTATGTGAATTTGGTTCCTTTGCTTACAGAGTTATGCGTTTTGGGTTGAATAATTCCCCTGCAGTATTCTCTTGAATTGTTGTCAAAACATTCAAAGAGTATATCTATAAGACCATGGAAGTATACTTCGACGACTGGACTATATATTCCACCCTAAAGGATCACTGCACATGGCTCCGACTTATGCTAGAGAGATGTTGACAGTTACAACTCTCCCTCAATATTAAGAAATGTATTTTTATGACTCCCATAGGCATTCTCTTTGGGAATATTGTCCATAAAGACGGTATAAAGGTCGACTTTGCCAAAATAAAAATCATCCTCGACCTAAAACTCCCAATAAACCCTAAACAGGTCCGGGTGTTATTGGGCCATACAGGATATTATAGGAAGTTTATACAACACTATTCAGACATGACCTACCCTCTAGAAGAATTACTAAAAGACGACCAAGAATTTAAGTGGACAGAAGAATGTCAAATATCCTTCGACAAATTGAAAAGAAAACTGGTCGAAGCCCCCATACTTAAATTTCCAAACTGGTCGATCAAATTTCATGTGCATATTGATGCATCAGGCATCGCAATTGGAGCCATCCTTACTCAGCCAGGGGATGATGGGATGGATTATCTTATAGTCTACAGTAGTCGAAAATTAAATAAAGCTGAAAGGAACTACTCGACCACTGAACGATAAGCCCTAGGTATGGTCTTTGCCCTCCAAAAGTACCGACATTACCTATTGGCCAACCCTTTCATATTTTATACCGACCATCAAGATCTGAAGTACCTTGTTAATAAACCCCTTCATCATGGAAGAATTTGTCGATGGCTACTTCTTTTTCAATAATTTGAGTTTGAAGTGGTGGTCCGACCAGGAAAGCTAAATGTCGGACCCGACCACCTATCACGCATAGACACAGGGGAGGAACCGACCGGAGTCGACGACGGCTTGTCGGATGTACATTTATTCTGAATAGAATCAGTACCCAAATAACTATAAGAAATAGCTCAGTTCTTAGAAACAGGTCAGGCACCAGAAGGTATGAAAACCAAGAAGAAACAAATCTTAGCTATGAAGGCTGCACCCTACAGCCTCATCAATGGATTTTTATACAAAATGGGGTTAGACGACATTCTAAGACGTTGTGTACTTGACCATGAGAGAGAAAAAATCATTCATGAAGCACACTATGGACCTGCAGGAGGACATTTTCAAGCGGACACAACTGCAAGAAAAATCCAACAGTCGAGCTTATGGTGGCCGACAATCCACAAAGATTGCAAAAACTTTGTTAGTCGATGCGATAGATGTAAACGACTTGGTCGACCTCTGCCGAGCACAGAAATGCCCTTAATATCTGTAAACCCTAGTCTCACATTTGAAATTTGGGCTATAGACTTCATAGGACAGTTTCCTATCCCATCCAAACGATCAGGTGCAAGATATATTATCATGGCAGTGGAATATGTCACCAAATGGGCAGAAGTTGAACTCGTCGATACATGTTCAAGTGAGGTAGCTGCTAAGTTTCTCTACGAAAAAATTATCACTAGATTTGGATTCCCACTCACATTGATTAGCGACCAAGGATCACACTTTATCAACAAAAACATCAAAAATTTGACCGACCAGTTTCACATCGACCACTGACGAAGCACTGCATATCATCCTCAGTCAAACGGCGCGATTGAAGATTTTAACAAAACACTAACAAAAGGGTTAACCAAAATATGCAGTACCGACAAAGATGATTGGGATGAGAAAATCCCTGCGGTTCTCTGGGCATATAGGGCAGCATATAAGCGGTCGACCGATATAACCCCCTTTCTGCTAGTCTACGGGTAGTAAGCCGTCGTCCCCCTACATTTCCGACAGCAGACACCTATTATTGCACAAATACTACATGTCGATGTCGAACATGCACGAAAGGACCGACTATTTCAACTCAGTAAGCTAGAAGAACATAGAATCATGGCTATCCAGCACCAGGAAATTCACAAACAACAACAGAAATCCTGACACGACCGTAACATCAAAAACAAAAACCTCTCGGTCGGCGACTTTGCTTTACTTTATAATAGTCGAGTCAAAGGAAAACCCAAGAAATTACACACAGAATGGATGGGACCTTACATTGTTGACGAAATAAACTCCAATGGCTCGGTCCGACTAAAGACATTACAGGGCCTAGTATTTCGGAAGCTCATTAATGGAGCCTGACTCAAACGTTACAGAAACTGAAAAAAATAAAAAAATCAAATAACGACCTTAACCGTCAATCAAAACCCATAAAATGATAGAAAATTCCAAAACAAAATAATCCATCTGACACAACAAGCCATGACAGCAACTGACTACTTCGACAACCGACATCACCACCATCGGCCATCTTCATCGACCAGTCAGGACGACCATTTTCACCAACGACACCGACCATCGACTTCGAAAGTCCCATCACGCATTGATGGCCTCGAGCGCCGAAACAGATCCTCCATTAAGTCGCACTCAAGTATTGCAGTTGGACTGTCAAGTCCACCATTAATCCACCCATTTCAACACTCAACCACACCCACGCCTATAAATAATGGACAGTCAAAGGTTCATTCACCACACCAATTACCCTCAGAGCACCTGCAATCTCCGTCGACCAAAGACCAAGAACTCTGTCAAAACCCTGACCAGTCCGACGCAATGGCACCCAAACTATCCAGAGCCGAGACCAAGGAAAAGGAGCTGCAAGCGGAGGACACCCCGTTGCTCAACCGCTTAAAGAACATAAAAAATGCAAAGTTATAGGAGGGCCCCTTCCAGAAACTCTGGACAGAGATCCAAGAGTGGGCCTATGTCAACAACAGAATGACCCAGGCTGCTGAGAAAATTCGAAAGAGCACCATCTTCAACTACCCTAACACACCACTGATGGCAAGCTTCGGTGGGATGAAAGAAGCAACTGTTAAATTCATTATCAGTCGTTACCACAATGGCCGATTCTACTTCGACCAGCCGATTGACATCACCGGGGATGTTATCTCCAAGCTTACGGGTCTATACAACCAAGGTAGCCCTGTACCTATTGGGATCAAAGACGGGTTAATCCAAGAAATTACGGGCTCACCATCGGGAAAGTCCAAAGGATTGATGATCGGAAAGATTGTGACAAGGATGCCACAAATCGTGGCTAAAATCATAGCAATCACCCTTACATTGGCAGGTCGGGGCAGTGACCTTAAACTGGAGATGCTGGAAGCGGTCGACACAATGGCGACTGACGGTCGGATCTACCGATGGGGAGATTATGTTTCCCACATGATCAAAACCATCTGCGAATGCTGTCAAGAGACGGGAGGTATCATCAAATTCCCATCCTTGAATCTCTGGATTATCAGGTATCATTTTTGTCTGGAAGGTAGTCCAGTCTTCCGGGAGCCGACCAAGTTCCAAATGAACCGCTTTAAACCTTTTTCACAAAAAGGAACCCTGCATGTGCTGGCACAGGGGAAAGTCTTCTTGGAAAACTGGTTCCAGCAGTTGAAGGTTCGCACGACGAGGTGGAGGGTGCCCCAGAACATCCAACGAAATCTCCCTGCTGAGTCTCATATATAGTTAGAACTTGATCATACATCAGTATGGTACATGCGAGGACCCCAAAGCCCAGGACCTCAACTACTATTCGACGGTCGACCAAATTTTCTGAGAGTTGACCCGACAAGTGCAGACAAAGATACCAATTCCAGAGGCTTCCAAACAGGTCGACTTCTCCATCATAGAGCCACTCACCGACCAAGAAAAAGAAGAAGACTACGAGCTCAACTTATACATTAGCACATTTGTGTTTGAGGATACCCAAGCCATGCCCACTAATCGGGTACACATCACTGACAAACCTCCGATTGCAAAGGTAGTCGACCCCCAGCTGACAGAACAACAACAACCAACAATACAACCACAGCAACAGACAACTCCTCCGGCTGCAGCAACTGTCGACCCCACTCAAGTACTGACAGGTGAAGTCAAAGGCAACGACCCAGAATATGCTTTATCCAGAAGCATCATTAAGAAGCTGGCTAAGGAGATAGCTGTCGCCAGGAAAAAAAATCAAGGCCCAAAAATTGCAACAAGGTAGGGGTAAGCACAAGCTTATTCTGGCTGACTCGTCCGACGATGAGGAGGAACTAGCAGCCACGGCCGTCGACATTGTCGAGGATGCCCGTGCAAATAAAGTATCAGTTGAAATTCAGTTTCAATGGTATCTGGATGCAGGAGCTCCGGAGGGTCGGCCAAAGAAAGCAAAAATGGCACCGACACCTAAAAATGTGGTCGACCCCTCCCCCCCATCCCCGACAACCATAGTCGAGGAGCAAGCACCAGTACAGCAGGAAGACAGTCCCCATGATGAATATCAACGCGCCATCCTGGAGGCACTCAGAGCCAGGGTCGACCAGGATGCTGAGCTTAAAGCTTTCTTCGCGACACTTCCTGCATCGTTTAAGTCGGCCCAGAAAATACAAACACAAGCTCGTCTCTATGCAAGCAAAAATCCCTATGCAACTGTTACGACGACATTCACCCGAGACCAACAAGGTGATGTAATAGGAACATCAAAGTTTGTCACAGAGCCAATCAACACCGATGCCCAGGACGACCTACCCACTACACCTTCGGAAGAAGGTATCTCTTCCGACCAAAGTTCACAACACACTCCAGCCAACCCTTCGACCCCTGTCCATACCCCCACTCCATCCCCAACACCACCATCATCACAACCTCCTTCACCACCACCACCAAAATTACACCCAAACCCATCACAGCCACCGTTATCTTCACAACCGGAAGTGGTCATACGACCTCCTCAAACAAAAAAAACCCCGACTTCTATACCACCTAACCAACCAGAAAAACCCTCGACCTCCATTCCACCAACCATAGACCCAACCTCAACTACTGCAAATACCCAAGAGCAACAGACAAACAAACAGAAGAAAACGCAAGAGCATCATAGAACATCTGGTCTCTGGATTAGCCTAAGGGATGCAAGATCCTTGGATGACATAGAGGTCGGCCAACTCCTTAAAACTGTGGCCAAAGAGTCAAAGAAAAGGATAGATTGAAAAAATAAAGAGCTTGTAGCCAAAAATGCAGAAGAAGTCGAGTTTCTCGGCAGATGCAGAGCTCTAGTACAGGTCGTGATACCAGGCCCTATCGAAGCCGACATAGATTGACCACTAGAAAGAGCATATCAGCTCTTTGAGACGATGGTATCAACCATCCAGACCCGGATGCAAGAGACTAAGGAAGAGCAAAAGGAGGAGATTGTTCGACTGCTCCTGGCCCAGCAAACTGCATTCTCGGAGGCATACAAGGTTCTACAGGATCATATGGAAGAATCAGTTGTCATTGAGGAAGTATTACGAGACTGGCCTACTCACTATGGGCAGTTCTATCAGCAGACAAGGCAGACGCGACAGGGAATTCAAGTTTTGCAGGGCGGGAAGTCGACAGAGGCAGAACTGAGGCAGACCATTGAAGAACAAATTGTGATGGAGGCCAACAAACTACAGAAGCTAGAATGAGAGGCACATCAGTGGGTTCAACAAGCCCTTCCCAATCTAGAGAAAGTCGACATCATCTGCCCACAGATGAAATGACTCATCAATGCTGCAGAAGAGCAAAACAACTTGTTGGGTCCCAACATGGAGAACATCGCCGAAATGCCCATGTCCGAAAAGATGTCAATCCTTTCAAGTCTCCCTACCTTAACAATCGATATCCAGAAGGCATTGCAGAGTTGGACCGACTTTCAACATCATCTTGCTATTACAGCTCCAGCTATCGTCGAAGTCTGCGTCCAGAGGAGACCGACCATCCGTCTGCACAGTCCACATCATGAGCAAGTATGATTGATTCGACAGAGTTTCAAATTTTGTACCTCCCTGTTTCTTCGGGACGAAGAAACGTTTTGTTCGTGGGGGAGATGTAGAAAGGAGCAAGTCGACGAAGTTGACTTGAACGAAGACCGACTTATTCGATCAGCTGACTAAGTCGATAGGCCGACTAAGTCGGTCAGCCGACTAAACTAGAAGATTAGTCGACTTAACTAACAGTCGTGTCGACTAACTGTTTGTAACTGTAGTTATTTTGTAACTGTTTGTAACTTGTATATATTAGGCTGTTGAGCCAAGCAAGAACTCAGTTCAGTTCTCTGCCTTGTATGAACTCATTACATTAATATAATCTGTTTTCCTATCTGTTTTTGTCTCTTGTATCTAATATATAGTTATGTTTTAGTATGTATTATTGGTAACCTTATGTGATCTGTGAGATTACAATACATACATACATACATACATACATACATACATACATACATACATACATACATACATACATACATATATATATATATATATATATATATATATTAAATATAAAAAAAACACTACATAAAAAAAATTGACTTACCTCCCAACCAGCGTGAATGCATTTTCACTTACCTCACCAAGCCCATAGCACGAAGGTCACAGAGGTCGTCGAGAGAGTGTATTTTCACTTACCTGATCACCAATATTGGATCTTGGAGGTTTCTGAGAGGTTGTAGAGTTCATCGAGGTCTCGAAGGTCACAAACATCGATAAGTCACAGAGAAGAGGTCACCGAGAGGATGCAATGCCCCCAAAATAGGTTAATACCTTTGTTGCTATGTTTGGAAAATTTGGCCACCATATGTTTTGAAGTGACACTAAGCATGATGCGTTGAGAGAAACCCCAAAGACAAATAACAATTCTCATTACACATTTGCATTACAATCCAAATAGATTAGGGAGGGACTTGTTTCTATTGTTCGATACAATTGATAGATTATTGCATGTATGAGGTTTTCCGCACCAATAGGTGCAGTTTTATAAAAAATTGGAGGCTGGTGAGGTAAATTATCCATACTCATCTTTCGAAAAAAAATTGTTTCAAAGTGGTCATGAGGTCGATTCCTGAAGCGTTAATAGTGAATTATAAGTCGTACCCAACAATGTCCTCCTCGTATTTTGATCTAGAGTACGGCCTAAATTATTATATTTCAAGCCCTCTTGTGAACCATATATATGTTCAATTCAGTTGAATTTGTCTTGGTTTTGGGTTTTTTGCAGGTTTATTTCTTTGTTAACTTCGCTTTGTAAAGGATTTGGGACACAAAACCGCATAGGGTTTTGGCATACAATTTTTTTTACATTTGGGTTATGGTAATTCATGTGTAGATTTGTGGATCTGGGTAGAGGGATATATCTTCAGTTAAGCTAAGGAAAGTGATATGAAAATGCAAACACCATTAGAGTTTTACCCTACAACAATTGTGTTTTTTCTCAACCTTATGAGTTGCATTTGGTGAAAAAAGTTTCAAAAAGCAATTGCGCTAGGACCTCTTTCTAGCAGGTGTTTTTCCAATTGCAAGCCCGACATCGGGTTTTCAGAAGCAACAAGGAAATAATTGGTAAAGGAACACTCAAAAATGTCTATGCGACCTGCTCAATCCTCCTCTTACCAGGATAGGACAACATAATTCCATACTATAGCAGAGAGATTACGTAAATCTTATTCTTCTTCCAAATTTTCCCAATCAAATGGATCTACCAATAACACAAAGTATGCAAGATCAAGATCTGTTGGTTTTGTGTAGTTTGAGTTCAATAAGAGTGCATCCAAAATTGGATTCGACATACATCATACATCTCAAAATCTTTCCAAACTCATAAAATGTAAGTCATTTTGTTTTTTAGGAATGTCTTAAACAGTTTCTAGTGTCATTGGTAGGGTGCTTCATGTTGTAAATATTATCTATTTTCTTCTGTTTTCCAATTGTCATTTGAAGTTGCTATATTGTATGTGTTACAATTTAGAAGGACCAAAATTCCAACAAATAATAATATGGTGAAGTAGGTTCCAATGCGGTTTCTTTCAAAGATGACGATGCTCAACTCCATTTTTAAATATTGCTTGTCTGTCTGTTTCATCATATGTAAATGTATTCATATGGATTCAGAAAGGTCTTGATCTTTTCGTTTATCAACATCACAAACAATTATATAACTTATGAATATAGGAGAAAGGTTTTGTTTAGTTCCACCTACAATTCCATTATGCATGTTATTCTTAGCATTTCCCTGCTTGAAATTTTGAATGCTAATAAATTGGAAATTTGTCCTGGTTGGATCCAAACCCATCTAAAGATTTCCTAGCCTATCGGACAACTCACATTGGATTTGTTTATAAAAGAAGTCCTTAGCTAATTGGGTGTTGGAGCCCAAATCCTCATAGGATATCTATAAGTATTCTAACATGCTGTGGAAATATTTCTCTTCTTTTTCAATTGTCAGGAACGAGTCATCCATAAAATTCCCATTAATCAGTAAACTAGTGTCAAACTTTAAAAAAGGAATGAAAACTCAAGTAGCAAATTCACCTCTGATAGTCTATCCTTAAAGTTGTTTAACTCAAATTAAGTGCATTGTATATTGTTTCTTGGTAGTTATCTTCAATGCATGGTGATTGTACATGTGCATTCACCAACTACCTGCTTCAATGGGTTCCAAGACTATATCTAATCCTTATGTAGAGGAAATAGGATGGATATGTCATTTTTCAATTAGTTCTTAATCTTTTGTTCAGGAATTGAAGTATGGCATAATACTGTGTTTGGGAAAACAACATTTTGTCGCCGATATATAACATGTTGAATAGGAAAATTTGTGGGTTCCATGAATATATCCCCTTATTTTCCCAATAATTACTTGAATTTTCTCTTATGACCACTTCCTCTATATCGGTAATGATACTGATTTCAATACTGGCAGCAAAAACTTATGGGAAACATTAATAAGTCTTTTTTCCTACATTGTTGAAATGTGTACAATAAGAGTTTGTTTTCTTTGTGCATTTAGTCATCCCATACTAAATTTGATTTGTTTTTATTAGTTAGGCCATCATTAGTATTCAGAGTGCCTATATCACAAGCAAGTAATCCCAAAGATAATCCACACACATCTAATGGTAATGCATCGCATTTCACTTCATTTACAAATTTAGAAGTCATTGCAAACTTCAATTTGCACCATTTGGTTATGGTCAATTCAATATTTTTATGCATGCATCCTAATTCAAGTTTCATATAGGTATGGATGTGTTGTTGAGAGATTAAACTGTTTGACTAAGACTTGGAAATTATATTTCACTTCCCATATCCCATATCAAATATGGCTTGGACCAAACTCTTCTTTTTTTCTCCTTGAAAAAATTCATTATATTGATATTTCAAAGTTTGAAATTAAATATATATTTTTTGTCCGAAAAGGACTCCTTCAAAAAGAAAATTGACCCTTTGAGTGCTTGCATACACACTTCATGTTCTGACATATTATAGTCTTCCAAGATCGAATACAATTTTTTTTTCTAAATGTTTCCCAGATGAAAATAAACTTGATTGTCTCCAATACATCTTGATGACATGATAAAATTTGAACAAATTCTAAATATAAACATAATTAGTAAAAGTGATATTATGAAGCTAGTAGGATAGTTCCTTCCCTAGAGACTTTCTCAATAAAGGTACCCTCCTGTAAGAGTAGAGAATCCTTGGATAAGTTGCCATCTTTAGTGTTGAGTGTTGAATTCTCTGTATACATGTGTAAAATAAATAGCATGAAAATGATATTTTACCTCTACAATTTGATTCATAATATGGATTAGTTCTAAATTGTTCATATTATGATTCTGGTTGGCCCACTTTATCACAAGCTTTGAGTCACCCATAACTTCTAAATGGTTTATACCTTTGTCATGTGATTTATTTAGTAGTAAGTAAGTAAGTACATGATTTGACAATTTGAAAAGTAAGTACACATCTACAATTTATTTATTAGTTTATTAGTTTCTTCCAAGAAAAAAATCTATGTATTTGATATTTCTAGGAGAAATCAACATACACATTGTCTATCCCAGTAGCTTTAGAAAAACTTGCTGATTGATCTACCCTTTACACTTATGTAAGCTAATCACAACCTATTACTCTACCTGTACATCAACAGTTACAGATTACACATGATCCCCCCATAACATACTTAACTAAAGGACATATTAGTTTCTATACCAGTAACCAATAAGAAACATACTAAACTTCAACTTAACCTCCTATAGCATCTAGAATATTCCATACAGGATTTACAACATAGTTCATTGGACAACATCCATTGAGATGAAAGCTCTGGTTTCTTGAATGAGTAGGGTCCCTTCTGTGAGAGAAAGGGCTTCTTTTGATTGAAGATCTGATATTTGATTAAACTCTTAGAGTCTCTATGAATATGATCGAATGAGACAACCTCAAATTATTCCTTTATCTCACTTCGTCCATTATCGGTATCAGCTCCAAATTTGTGATTTGTAGAAGAAAATCTTGTCTAGGTGTAGAAGTGCAGCCCTATTATTGGCTATTTGTACTATATAGTATAGACACCTTCCATACCATTTTAATGTTAGGTTGCAAAGTAAATTTTAAAATTTCATCTGGTGAAACTCATAGAGCTTATTTAGCTATGCAAAATACATATAGGATCCATTCTTTGAGTTTTATGTTCCTTCAAAACTGAAACTCACAGAGGTTACTTTCACTTCACATTTCTAATGATGAGAATTTGTTTGAGTTGAGATGCTTTCACGAAGCTCAAACTCTATCAGTTCACCTTTCCACGACAGGAATAGGTAGCCAATCAATGTACTTATGACATTTTGTGCCATAGTTTCTCATTCATTGAGTAAATATTGGATGAAATGTCTTTAGTCATAGCTTCTTCTTATGGATATTTGAGATAATGGCCAGTATAGGAAACCAATAAATGTACTCATGAAATTTTTCTACCACAGACTCATTTATTAATTAAATGCTTGTCCTTAAGAGCATTGGCCATGGATGATAACAACCTTGTATCCCTTGATTTTGAAACATTTGTGATGTCAGAAGTGATGACTATAACTGTCTGAGGAGAAAAGACAGGGGTTTAGGGTTCAATTATGTTTTCATGTTATTTGAGAACATAAACCGTCTATCATTTAATATCAATATGTTTAATGTTGAATTTGATTGAAATTATATCTTAACATGTGATTGAAAATGGCATATTCTTTTGTTAGACTGTTTATCTTTTAATTATTTTTTTTTGCAATTAATCAAAGGAATTATTCAAATGGGTTTATTTGAATTTCATTGTTATGCATTATATTTTTGTGTTATCGAGATGATGAGTAATCATTATAGAATCCTACTTCATTATGAATTCCACCAAAAGTATATTGTTGTGCTCACAGGTATTTACTACAGATAGTGGGAGTAGGGTGTTTTAACTTGCATGGTTTTATGTTACCATTCATCTCCTCTTTTCTTGTTCTCTTTTCTCTCTATATATTTATATATTATTTTATAGTATCCTTTTTTTTTTTTCTGGCGGCACATTATCCAATTTGAATCTTCTCCTTATACAGTGATGATAAGATATACGGAACACACATGATGATATACCTTGAGCGAGAAAATATTAAAGTCCTTGGTTGGTCATGTTGGTCCTGTAGGTAAAATGGGTTGGCTTCCTGTAGAAAGGAGCAAGTCGACGAAGTCGACTGGAATGAAGACCGACTTAGTCGATCAGCTGACTAAGTCGATGGACCGACTAGTCGATCAGCCGACTAAGTTGATGGACCGACTAGTCGATCAGCCGACTAAGTCGGCCGACCGACTAACTGGAAAGATTAGTCGGCTAAATAAATAGTCGTGTCGGTTCACCGAACCGATGGGTAGTTATTTTGTAACTGTTTTGTAAACCTGTATATATTAGGCTGTTGAGCCAAGCAAGAACTCAGTTCAGTTCTTTGCCTTGTATGAACTCATTATAATAATATAATCTGTTTTCCTATCTGTTCTTGTCTCTTGTATCTGATTTATAGTTATGTTTTAGTATGTATTATTGGTAACCTTATGTGATCTATGAGATTACAACACTTCCCACCTTTGTGGTACACCTTGGTCTTGTGGGTATGGGGGTTTCCTTACCACCTTGTTGTGACCCTTAGTTGACTTATGGTACTTTTGGTAATAGAACCCTTATTGTTTGTGGTACCATGACCTCTTTGATATGATGAACTAACCTTATTGTTTTTATTGTTGTTATTTATGTGACCATTTTGACCTTTGGTACCCTATACTAAGTCAACCTATTTTTATTTTATTGGTAACCATCCTAAAAGTTGGGTTTGAAGAAAGACCCCTTAGAATTCCTTTCAAGTTATAAAAAAAGGTCTTATCCTTCATTATGGATCCATTAAAGAAGATACATCTTAGCTCGGATCTTTCAGTTTGGCATCAAGAAGTATGTTTTCAGGTTTTCACCCTTGGGTTACCATATCTGAGTTTAAGGGTTGCTTTGTGCTCCCTTATTTGTCGAATCGCAAGTTGTGACCTTATGCATATGACCTGTGGACTGTGTGGTGTCTCTCTTGCTGAGATGTGACCTTGTGCATTTGACCCATGGAATGTGTGGTGTCTCTCCTATTTCCATGCTGGGCCGTGAATTTATGAAGCTGACTTGTGACTGTATTAGGTTGATCCAAGACCATTTTTCTGCTGAAAATATAGGTCGTGTTCGGTTCTGTGGGCTACTCTTGGACTATTAGCTTTGGTGTCATCCTTCTGGGTATGCTAAGACGTATTTGTGACTGTGTAAGGTGTATCCTAATGGATTGTGACTATGTATGATCTCTACTAGATGGGACATGGACTGTGATGACCTCCCTCATCCTTAAAGTGGATTGTTGTAACCTCTCCTAGCTAGGCAATGGATAATTTAACCTTACCTTTTTGTACATGAATTGTTTGGTGTTAATTATGCTAGAGGAAGTTGTGATCTTTTAATGTTGATTAGCTTTGTTTGGTCTAAATATCGATGCTTCTATCCTGCTAGGGTATTCACACATGGTGATTGAGATATCTTTCTTTCTACTATATGTATCTAACCTCAATCTACAACTCTCTAACCTACTCTCTATCAAGGTATGTCATCTGTTCCTTTGGTGACTATTCCTTTCAGTGACAAGATCTAAACCTAAAAGTATCCGAGTATAAAGCTGATCCAAACAGTTCTAGACTAGCTTTATTATTGTTCTTTGTTAACTGGTTATTAAAGTTACTAGTATTTCTATTACTGCTTTATTTCTTTTACATTGTTATCATTATTTATGTAAGGTATTGTGTACATTGCTATCGTTCTTTATGATACTTTAGATAATAATACTCAACAAAGCCTAAATTGCAGCTTCCATTATATTTGTGCTCTTCTATTTGTGAATCAATACAAACTGTAAATTTATCTTGGATTCAAGGGTATATTAGAGGACTGATATTTTGTCTATAATGATTAATAGAACTGATTTAGCTCCTTCCATTTATTTCCTATGTATTTTATCATTAATTTTTGACTCCATAAAAGGAACTAATATCTACCATAAAGGATTGTGGGGAGGTGTTTATAGGTTTGCAGGTCTCCTCTCTCAAGAAGGGACTCTCCCCTAGGTTAATAATTGCCCAAATATGCCATAAATTAGAGAAAGGTGACAGTGGTCTTGCTTCCTTCCACATTCTTACCAAGTCATATACAATCTGCTTCAAAGGATGTCAGTTTGATTGGTAACAAACCCAATTCCATCCGCTATGATGCCAAGCATTCCTCCTCCTAAGCAAGGCATTCTCCAAGATAGTAACCATTTATATGTGGCCATCATATAGAATATCACGAAATCTATCTAAGGATTTCCAACACCCTGGGGAAGAATATCATGCATTCACCCAACTATGGTCAAGTAGCGATTTAGTAAGCCATATCCAATGTGCAAATCCATAAAAAACCATCTCCCATGTTCAAATATATCATGGACCATATAGGGAGTGATCACACACCATATAAATTGATAAATAGTTAGACTAAATAAACTAGAAAAAAAACCAGATATCACACTTGGAATCCTTTGATACACTATGAATAGTTTATCTCCATCGTATAGAGAGTCCTTTGATACACTATGAATAATTTTTAGTGGAGGTTCACCATAAATAATGGACCTTAGTAAAGCACCAGTATGTCCATGTTTTAACAACAAATTCAACCACACAAAGTGTGCTTAATCCAAAAGCTTCATTATAAGATTTGTATTAATGTAGAACGTGATCTTAATATAAAAAGTATTTTTTATGCAAATGCAATTATGAAGATATTCAATAAAATCAAACAAACAATAATAAAAAACCAAAAAAGGCCTACAATGAAAATGTTAATGTTGAAGTGGCATAAGATACTATGCAAATTGCTAAGTAATGACCAATTAACATTGTAAAATTAACTCAAAATCTAATGCACATTAATTTCTATCCATCCTCATGCCATAGTAGGGAATTCTTTCAACATAGTTTAAAAAAAATAATAAGGCCATCGCTATAGCAACGCCTGTGTGTACGAGCCTCCGATGGGCTTGCTATACTAGCGACGGAATTTTCGTCGCTATTATAGAAATCCCGTCGGAGGCTTGTACACACAGGCATCACTATAATGATGGGCCATCATCGCAATACTTCCCCAACTTCATCGCTATAGAAGGAGACTTCATCGTAATAGTGAGGACCCATCGTTACAATAGTGACGACCCATTGTCACAAAAGTTCCACAATGTCGTCGCTATAGGAGCCATTTCATCGCAGTAACGACTACCAATCGTCGCAATAGAGACACTTCTTCATTGCAATAGTGACACAACTTGTTTCTTAAACATTTAGATGTTTCATGTCTTTTGTATCGCTTTAGTGACGAAGTGTGGAAAGTGTTGCTACAACGAAGAAGGTTTTTCCATGAAAAAAAGGGGTCATGTTCGTCGCTATAAAAACACACAAGTGTTGAAATAGAAACAATTTTCCATGGGAAAAATGTGCACATGTACTAGTGAAAGCACATTGAGATCAAGTATCACTATATCTAGGATATGGTGTAGAGAGGTGCAGTGAAGCTTCAGTACATGGAGATGGACGACGTGTTGACCAGGTCGTTAGCTAGATTAAAGTTAGAGTACTTTATAGAGAGACTTGGTGTCATCTAGATTGATGTCCCTAGAAAGAGGGAGTGTCAAGCTCTAGCATGGTGGTGGACGCAGCTAGTCCTTGGGATGTAATGTGTCCTAATGTGCTCCCATGCTAGATTTTGACACTATATTTTTCATATTGTAGAGGTGTTAAAATAAAAAGAAACAAGGTTCTTAAAAGATTAAATATTGGGGTGCATATGACTAAATTCGGAGGAAATTTTTGTTAGTATGAATAGTTATCCTAATCTTGTGATGTGACTGAGAGCATAAGTCAAAAGCGCTAGCAAAAAAGACATGCACAGTGCACACATGATCGCAGGACCCATGTTCGATATCAATCAAAGGGGCGATATGATCGAATTGCAGAGATTTGGCTGGGAAAAGATCAACGATCGACAAGTGATCCAGAGTTTAGAGTTTCATGGGAGATAAAGGAATAGAGTGGTAGCATATTGTAAACCACTCTACACATGGTGAAATCTGATGAGGTCCATTGGGAAAAGTGGAAATGGAAAAACCACTTTCTGAGGCTTCCAAAACTGGTTCTTCACACAATATAAAAGACCATTGGCAATCTTAAAGGAGTTATTTTGTCATGGCATTTAAGAAAAGGTGGGGATGACGACAACACACAAATTGTCATTCCAAGTTGCGGTCTAAAGGTTAACTATAGGATTTTTCCACTCACTAGGTATCTCTAACACTTTAATTCCTACTGGGTTTATGTTATGGAAGAGGTTATGAGTTCAGTTTCACTCTGTAAGTTCATGGATAGTAAAGAAGAGGTCATAATTGATAGGGAAGGAAATGTATTCAACCTAGTACTCTGTGTGTGCAGTATTTCCTATTCTAAAGAACAATTGTGGGATTTCAAGTTGTAAGGAAGAGACATTTTTAATGTTTGTAGTTCCTTTATGTATTATTTTTCTATTGAACAAACCCTACAATTCCCAAATTTTTTGGAGTGGTGCATTAGTAATTGTTCTTCCATGGAAAGAGTAATTATGAACAAAAACACCACTAGAATCCTTTGTCAAGTTAATGCAAATGTCGTCTGTGAGCTTTTGAATGTACCTAATAATTTTCCTGGGAATATTGAAGTTTTTAGTGAAGAAACACTGGTTTAGTTGTATAGGGAGTGTAATTCTGAAGTCAAAAACGTTTTCTTATCAAAGATTTTAAAAACTGGTCATTTGGTAGAAGATCTTGTTTTTCCATTAAATGTCAATTATTTTCGAGAACAAGTTCAACTAGTTTTATCAATGTTGATTCAGATATTGGGGTACGATGATGATAAGTTTGTAACTGAGGTCATGCTGGCCTTTTTGTTGAAAACAATTTTTTTTGACCCAGAGTCAAACCAGGTTTGTTGTCTCTCCTTAGATGAGTTTTTAGCCACTACAATTCATGCTCAATTGGTAGATTTTCCTAAGTGGAGACATTTTAGATATCAATCATATTTATTGAACATGCTTCTATGCTCCAACGTATATGAGTTGAATTTCATCGAAATAGTTTTCTCTCCTAGACTTCTTAGACAAATAAATGTATTTGAGTTTGTAAATAAGATTATGGTGGAAGTATATAGAATCGTGTTTAATGAGGAATTACCTAAAGTGTTGGTTGAATTGAAGAATACTTTGTAGACTTCACAAAATATTTATACAGGGGATTGGTTCTTGTATAGAGAATTTACTATTTTTCATGTGTACGGTTTCATGGGACCACCTTACAAATTTCCTGCATTTTTAACTCCTAGAATTTTTGAATTGCAGTTTATCAGACAAAGGTTTTGTTCAGATGAAAAACATTTTGGTACTTTTAAGAAAACTTTTGATGTGAAGTTTCCATTCAAGATTTTCCCTTTGATTTTTAAAATTAAAGTTACATTGTCTATTGTTGAGAAATTACTAGAAGTTATGGATTTCCAAAAGATGGAAATGTTTAATTATGATCCACGATAGATTATATCACAAAGAAGACAACAAAATAAGAACAAGGAATTTGAACATCAATTGATAGAAGGCATGGATAAAATGGCTAATTTTCTGGAATTTAAGCAAGATTATGAATAAATCAAAGAAGAGATAGTAGGGGCAGACGAGGAGAGAAGAAATGAATTGGCTTTAAAAGTACAAATGCCATCTAATTCTGCTCCACTGAATAAAAGGGAATTTCCACAGATTTATATAATGGATATTGATGATGAAAATTCAAGCAAAAGATTAAAGTTACACTATGAAAGGGAAATAGTGAATCCAGATGAAAAAAATGTAGATGATTCAGAGAAAAATATTCTTTTACAACAACATCCTGTACAGATACAGGAATATTCTTTTACTAGCGAAAATAGCACAGAGTTAGACTCTACATACAATTCTAAGTTTGAATTTGATTCAAGCTATGTAGAGAAAAACAAGCAATACTTGGATGAGATGCATAATATTTTTCCCCAAGTGAGAAAGTTAACGGATCAACAACTTTCGTTGATTTCCACCAGGGATCTAGAGAAGAATACCTTGAAATTTTCTGTGGTGAGTGATGAAATGTTTTTAGAAATGGATTTCAAGTTGGATAAAATCAGTGTACCTGATAAAATCCAACTTCATAGGAATAACGGTGATGTATTGTATTCTTATTTAATAAAATCTACTTTGAAAATTACAAAATTGCAATTAGTCATTGATAAATTGGAAAACCAACATAGACACGAGAAAGTAGAGAACAAAGCTAGTTTAGTTCAAATCAAGAAGCTACAAACAAATATCATAACTTCAGGGATTGAACCTACTAATGTTCAAGTGACTAAAAAGATGTTGGTAGAAAAATAAAAGACTATTTAGGCACTTAATAAAAAGTTGAAGGCTCCAGGAACGCAACATGTTCAGTTATCAGAATTAACAGTATTGCAACAGGGAAAAGAGAAAATTTATCAAGAGTTGATGGATTTTAAAGGAAAGGTATTGAGATTACAGGAAGAAAAGAAAGCTTGGGAAGTTTAATGGTTAGGGTTTATGTCTCAAATTTCAGTTTTAAATGTAAATCGAGGGGAATATGAGGAAGTATTGGAAAATTTAATGATTCAAAATCAAGATCAAGTGAATGAGTCTCCTGGTGAAGAGTTATCCATTGCCATGTCACAGATAAACTTAAGAGAAGGAGAAATCAAGGAATTAAAAGAAGAAAATGTCAAACTTAAATAAGAGCCGACTCATATTATTGAGGAAAAGAATAATATTTCAAGTGAGAAGAAGCAATTGAAAAATAAGGTCAATATATAACATCCCTACGAGGAGCCAAGCACCTTATTTGGGATACACTTGCTATAGAAATTAAAAAATTTAGACCTTATTTAAAATATGTAAATGATAGGAATTTATTAGTAGATATGGCCTTCCAAAGGTACACAGTGGTGAATGAAAATTTATACAAAAAGCCACTAGATACAGCACAAAACATTGTTAATTTCTTGAACACTTTTACATATGAGGATATGCAAGAAATGGGAATTAGAGACAAACTAACCATCATTTTATGGGCTAGAAAATTTATCAATAAGTATAATCTTGTCAAAATTGTGTAGGGAGAGGCCAATAAGATGGTTCTTTAGGTTAAGGAATTTAGAAAAATATTTCAAGAACTTTTTGATGAACGTCTTCCTCCTTTCTGGGATAATGATGACAATTTATTTTCTCAGGAACAATATCAGAACCTATTGGTGCGCAGCCGAATGAACCATTCAAAATTTGAATATTTGACAAAAGGGGTGACTCAGAAAGTCATAAAAAAAAATTAAAAAATGATTTTGATATTTTTGAATGATTCCTGATGACGCAAAGAAACTTACCATCTATTTCTTATACCCAGTACATTGAATTGGAGGTATCGATCAAAGAAATGATGGACTATGACATCCCGAATCATGAGAAATGGAAAGAGGAGGAGAAATTTGGAAAAACCAAGTACATGATACAACAATGATGAACATGTGTCACAATTCAAAGGAACAACTCGAGTACCTCTTCTTGTATGCCACATGGATTAGTACAAAAATTTGTTATTTAAGAGAAAGATTTCAGTTACTAGATTCATAGGAATTAGGGGTTTAGTTACACTAGTACAAAAGCACGGATTTTTCCACGGAGGTTTTCCACGTTTCTTACTTTTTGGTGTAAAATCTGATGTAACAGGAATGAGGCATCACTGTATCCATGCCTAGCCGTCGCTGTATCCATGCCTGGACTCTTAAACGTCTCTGTATCCATGCCTAAACTCTTGGACATCGTTGTATCCACGCCTGACCGTCTCTATAGCGATGGCACCGTATTTTGTTGACTTTTTACAACGGTGAACAATGTCATAATTCTAGTTGTCGTTCCAAATTTGTTTTTTTAGTTCTTGATTTAGGATCAAGTTTACTATTTTAATATTATAGAAATTGTTTGCATTATTTTGAATTTGAATTGCTTTCATTTTTTGTTGAGGATTGAAGGAAAGTTGGATTCCATTATGTTGATAAGTTTACTTCCATTATTTTTCATTTTTAGTTAAGTCCTAAGACATCAAGCACACATATCCAAGTCTTGTAAAACTCTCCTTTCTTTTTTCAATCATGATTAGGAAAGGAAATGGTACAAATAAAATTGTGAATGTTTCTTGAAATTCTCATAAAAATGGGGGAGTTGGGATATTTGGAGTGACTAACTCCTTGAAAACTTTGAATCTCAATCTATTAGCCAATGAATTAATTGATGAAAGGATCTCATCGGCTCACACTAAAATAATATGATCATGTGAAAAGTAGAACTTCTAACATATAGGGTTAAATATCTCAAGGGGAGAAGCTGCCCACCTTTGATAAGCTTTATTCATATTATTGCACATATGATACACAAAGTTCACAACCTATTAGAGAATGGTTAAAACTTGGTTTTATTTACTCCATTCATAAAACAAACATGGTGAAAATAGTATGGGTAGGATTGGAGCGGGCTTCCCAGTACATAACAATTGCAATTATATTTTTTGGTATGGGAGTGGTAACTAGAGCACTCTACCCACCAAGCGTTGTCATCCCTTGGATCCAAATATATGGTGGAAATTGACTACGGCATGAGTTTATGTTTTAAACCAAAAATATAAAATTGATTTGGGATTTTTGTTGTGGAAAAGAGGCAATTACTAAACTAAATATTCCAAAAGCGGGAGAACAAATTACAACCAACGCAGGGGAGACAAAAGAAGATTTCAAAACACCTACTAATAATATGGGTGGGTGCCTTCCCTTCCGACTTCTATGTAGCTCCAGAGCAACCTTGACTCCCAAAATGGGATTCATTAAAGGGATTGGTTTCTATTCTCCCCTCCGCTTCAATTACCGGTTATGGATCTTATAGAAGAGCACCAAGTCGAGGGTTTCTCCTATCATTCATGCAACCCTGTCTCCATACCCATCTGTATTTTCTATCAATAATCTGTGGGCATATACCTAGAACCACAACCATCTGCGTTATCTTTGCATGCTTGGGCGACCAATCCATCTTCTTTCTTCTTGTATACTGAGACAACAACAATGTATACCTTTATATGGGTTCACCAAGTCAATTTGTGGAAGGAAGAGAAGCCCCATTAAGATCAACGCACAACCCACTCGGCAATTCGGTGTCGGTTTTTTTTTGAATATGTGGTAGCACAAATCCATGCCAATCCCTGACCTTTAACCTGGGATGTTGTAGAAGGTGCCTTAATGGAAAGGGTTTGTTTGATGGGGTTTGTAGGTCCAGAGACAAATTTTGAAACTGAGCATTCCAGAGCATTGCAAAATCAGGCACAGGTCATGGATGATGGTATTAAATGTGAGTATGGGTTGGTCATGGCAACCAGAAGCAAGAGAGGCTTCAACCAAGCGTTTGGAAACATGGGTGAGAAGTAGGCGAGTAAAGGGATCCTTAAGCTCCAAATGTGCGGACCCTCTCACTTAGCTAGAATTGTAGAACAACAGTCCAGTAGTAAGCCTCCTCAACATTCTTCTCTGGCAGATGCTTCTTCGACCAGTCCAAAGTAAGTTTGCAGAAAATGACACAAAGAAGATTTTGATGACATTTTACAACTGTTTATCTTTCTTATACTTTTGATAGGCATTGCAGAAAATGATACAGAGAATATTTTGATGACATTTTACAACTATTTATCTTTCTTATACTTTTGATAGGGAAAACAATGCCATTAGTAATTTTGCTTGTGTAGAGAAGTGAATCCCAACTCCACTTTGCATTAAGATGGTATAAACCTATTTTAACAGGGGAGTTAGACTTGAACCTTGTACCTCCAAAGCATAGGGTAATCCCAAAAGCAATGCTGATAGCTTGTTGAGTCTTTTTGGCAAAACGCTCTCTGCCCACATTAAGATGAAAAACACAACAGTCAAATTTGGCTAACACTTTCACCCACAGGGCTTTGGGGTTTAGTAATTTTTATTATCATTAATTTTGCTTTTGATTTGTCCATATGATATTATAAATTCCAACTCCAATTTTCATTAAAACTAGATTTGAACCTAAACAAGATCAATGGCATTATGAATTTAACATAGGATAATCCCAAAACTTACAAAGCAGTGCAGATTGATTGTTGAATTTTTTTCGTTTTTAGTACTCTATTTGTCAACATTAACCTGGAAAGAAAAGTATTTAAGCTTTCCCAACACATTTATCCATAAAACTACGGGTTTCCACGTTAATACGGTTCAGTAAATTACTGTCCAATGGAATTTGATAGCTTGTTGAGTTGCAAGAGGAAAGAAAATGTGGATTTTGATTGCTTGTTGAGTTGCAATGTTCTCTTACACCTCTTACATCTTCTCTCACATATGCCCTTACACCTAGCCTAGACATTATCACACCTCACATTTTTAATTCCTGTACAGGGCATATTAACGTCATGTAGAATCATTTCTCAGGACTCATTAATCTACCTAAGATGACTGTTACGAGTCAAGGGAGAAAATATGTTATTCATAATGAGTTAGGCCATGCCCATGTACAACTTAACTATTATTATAATATTAATTATCAGTGATATTATACATATTAAAATAATTACCTCTTTTTGGGTATAATATGTGCTTACCCTTCTAGACTGTCTTCATCCTTGTCTTGTTTGAACTTTGGAATATACTATGGCCACCAAAATTCACCTTCTCAGCTGCCAAATCAAGCAGCTGTGAATGGAAAATTTGGCTTCAACTTTTAAGCCTCCTGAAGAGTAAACAATAATGATAAACACAATTTCTCATGTTCTATGAACAGAAAGTAGTGTATATGCTCATAATGACAGCAATTGATTATAGTTGCCACATGCAACAGTTGAATGGTGAAATCTCTATTTATTGTAAATTTGTTCTCCGGACAAAGTTATAATTTATGTTATTGGCTTGAGGAGGTTGTCATTTCGGCCATGCATTCTGGATAAAGTATTTTGAGTAGGGGTGGCATGTTATATACCCAATAAAGGGGTAATTATACAGTATATGAATGACTGTAACAATGATAATAATTTATAATATATTTTTGGCTTCCTCATCTTGTAAGAAGCCCAGTGAACCCACCTGATGATGATGGTGAAGAGGAGGATCCAACGCCATGATTCTGATCAACAGCACCTCCAGATTCATCATGCAAAGAGGTGCTAGCCACAGCTCCTAATAAACAATATACAAGCATATAATTAACATATTTTTTCACTCAAACACAAGTTGTAGGCAGTAAGGAAAAATATCGCAACTAATAAAGTACCAAAGAGCATGCATTAAAAATAGTTTTTCCAAGTTAAAATTATACTTGCAAAACTCACTGACATAAATTAAATGATCAAATGTTATCCATTAGAACTCCATGCAATATGCTCTACACCAGAATATGCCTTGGTGAAGCCCAAAGTTAGCAGCTATAACTAGAGCATATGCTTGATAAGTGAAGATGTAAAAGCATATGCTTGATAAGTAAAAAAGTAAAAGCATATGCTTGATAAGTAAAAAAGTAAAAGCATATGCTTGATAAGTAAAAAAGTAAAAGCATATGCTTGTAAGCTGCATTCCCTTGACATGCACGAGCAAGAAGCTTTTTGCTACCGACAGGAGGTATACCTCCACTTGCTCACATGGAAAGACACTTAGTAGAAAGAATGGGTTAGCATATTTGAACCTCCATTAAATTTGTTACATAAAAAGGTACAACAATGAATTTTTTATGTTTATTTTCTAATTATGGCATATGTGCATATTGCATATCAAGCTTTGTTTAATCAATATAAAAGTCACCACTTCAGAAAGATCTATTCTTTCTTTTGACCTTTCAGTAATTATCAACATGATCCTTTTGTATGGAATTCAGATTCCCAACCCCACACTCCAGGCTGGTGAACAATTCCCTCACCTCTTGTCACATATCTACAACAAACATACAAATGCCTTTCCTTTTTTTTTGAACCTGCACCTTCCTGCTCCACAATTGTTATAATTACTGAATGAGTAGAATATATTCTTTGTATGGTAAACATTGATAAAGAGGAATTGGTTCATTGCCTTCCTTAGCTTCACAATGGCCTATAATTATTCTCACAAACAGTGAGTGAGACTATAATTGTAATAATGTATATAGTTAATTGGTGAAGTTGTTTTGTCCAACTTCCCTATTAATGATTTCTGTTTGATAGCTTCTTGAACGGTATTGCCTTGTACTGTGTTGCAATGCATTTGAATGTCGAGTTATTTAGGGCCATAGGGCCATTTCATTTAAAAAGAATCTATTTTATAAACTGTTATTTTCCATTTTAAAATCTTGTCAAATACATCGAGTGGTTCTTGTGTGTTTATCTATATTATTTGTCAGAAATGCTGCTATTAACTAATTTTAAATTAAAACATGCATCAGAAGCTTTCAGTTCTAAGGTACATGTTATGTATTTTTGTTATATTGTGAATTAAAAATAAACAAAGCTTTCAAAGGGAGTGGTTTTATTTGCTTGTCTTGAAATTTTTAGGCAGAGAAAGAGGAGGCTAGAGAACAAGATCAGCAAGAGAGAGCAGAATTGGAAAGGAGATTTCGAGAAAAGGACGAAGCTAGTACAAGGAAGGTTTGTGGTGATATTTTTCTTGTACTTTTGTTGTTTTAGGGCAGCATGAATGGTCATGTATTATTTGGCATTTCATGGTTGGAATTTGATGTTATGTTTCCATGTTCGATATGATCTGTATTATGTTGAAGTTTAAGTGGCCATCAAATAGAGAACATTATATGTTTGGTTTGAAGCAATTGTGTTGGGATTTGTATTTCAACTAGACATTTACTGATGAAATTTGCACTTATATTTCTTTTTGGGTATTTATTTAAGCCAACAATTTATTCTTGTATTTACAGCTAATGGAGCCAAAGTTGACTCGAAAACAGGAAGGTATATTACTTTGGTGGTCATTGATAATGGTGTTCTAGAATCTTTCCTCAGAACTTGCATTCTTGCTGCCAAATCCCTTCTAAAATAATAACTGAAATTCAATATTCTATTGAAAGAGGATGCAATTCGGCGTTCTGAAGCTGAGAATGAGAAAGATCTTCTTCCCACTCTAAGGTTTTATTTTCCCCCTTAGTCTTCGCTGTTTTGGTGTTCTTTTTTCTATTTTCAATCTTGTGTATACTTACTCCTAGGAGGTAAGACTATACAACAAATGTAAGTTCTTAGTTGGCTATTTTGATTTGGCTTGTGTGACTTTGGATTTGAGCACGTAGAGAAATTTCTCGGCAAGAATACTTGAAGATGAGGGAACAGAAAAAGCTTGAGGAGCTAAGGTATACTAACATAGCCATTTTGATTTTAGAAAGCATATGCTTGTTTTAGCATGCTAATGTTCCCATTCAAGATCACCTAAGTATGATATTTATCTGTCATAGGGAGATTCTTTCTTGAAATATTTCTTCCAGATTGAAATTTATCATACACTGGACATTATTTTACACAAATTTTAGCGATGACTTGGAGGATGAGAAATAATTATTTGATGGAGTGAAGCTGACGGCAAAAGAAGAGCAAGAAATGAGGTATGCATTTTCAAGATATAAGCAATTAAGGAGATTGTTACTTTCCATCTGAGAGGAGCAGAGTTTTTTAATTAGTTTTACTATTATTTCATATTGCAAGAGTTGTATTTTAATCAAAGGCATGGAATACGTTTTAGCAATTTATGAGTAATATTATATGCATGTCTAGTTTTAGATGATTTCTCATGCGTTACATGTAATCTGTAAAGCTACAAAAGGTCAAGAGCTTTGCTTTATCAGAAAAATGTTCCTATTTCTTCCGGTCAAACCCTCATATTAGTCAAATACTCTTTTGCCACATCACTCCCAGCTTGGAGCACTATGCATGCATGGTTGATCTTCTCGGATGTGCAGGCCATCTGGATGAGGCTTGGATCTTTATAAAAAATATACCATTAGAGCCTAACGCTATTATCTGGTGAGCACTACGTGGTGCTTGTAAAAATCATCACAATATAGAGTTAGGTTTGCAAGTAGTTGAATGGATTGTGGAGTTAGAGCCTACATATGCTGGAAATTATGTGTTGCTGTCGAACATATATGCTTTCCAGCACACCCATCCGAATCACCAAGAACCTTCGTGTGTGTGGTGATTGCCATAAGGCCACCAAGTTCATCTCAAAGGTTGTTGGGCGAGAAATCATGTTAGGGATTCCAATCGTTTCCATCGTTTCTTGGATGGACATTGTTCTTGTGGGGATTATTGGTGAAGCTAATGGTTGCAAATTACTAGCACGAGCTGATAAGGAAACTGCATTGTACATTTTTGAATTGGCCTTCTGACATGATCGAATACCAGGTACTCATTGATTTCTGGGAAGTTTACTAGTTAGTAACCAACACAGGATGAACTGATGGTATCAGACTTCATTTGGCCCTTACAAGCTGTGATGTGTGCTTAGACCAATGGGAAAAATGATTAATGAAAAGCCAATGGGAAAAATGCTTAATGAAAAGCTTAAATTGGCAATTTTTATTATTCAAGGTTTATATCTTTCCTTAATTGGCCAACTCAAAATAAAAACATAATGTTGTAACCTTCTTTGACTTGTATCAAAAGGTTATCACAGACCTTAGAAAAAGTTAAAGCTCTACCCCAATCATTTGCATCCCACTATCTGCATGACAACTCAAACAGATGGCAGGAATTATGGCTGTGTACAAAATTAGATTAGGGGATAGCTATTCTAACAATCCCTCTGAAGATTATTTCTTTTACATTAGCTATTATTCCCTCAAGAATGGTGGAAGATATTATTATATTCATAATATATTTTTTAAATATTTGTTGGTCAACCTGGTTTGTTTTAGCTCTGGGAGGGACTTTTTCAAGTCAAAAGTTGCTCCAAATTGGTGGTCACCGTATAATAATTGCATTCTGCCATGACTGTGAGAGCCTTGTTAAATAAACAAGCAACTAATAACTTCCATAACATCTAAACAGGCTACAGGATATGTTTTCAATCTTTACCTAAACACTAGTGCACCAAATCAGGGGCATGAAGATTTTATCATCCTTTGAATATAATAGAGCTATGCAACCAGAGTCGGTGATTGCAATATTCAATATTGTCATTCATTGCTTTTTTTTCCTTTTGGGGTGAAATGATTTTTATAATACCATTCATTCTCTCTAACAAACTCTTCATTTTATAGTTCTTTGCTTTTCCCTATTTAAATATATTCTCAAATTCCAATATTGTCACAGTTTGTCAGTCTGCTATAGTTTGTCTTCTCATGGAAAAATGTGTATTATGTATAAATCTGATTTACACACAATACATGTTCCCATAGAAGAGGAATATGATGTCTGAATCATTTGAGTTTTAATTTTTTATATTCATTTACCTCTGCAGACAAACCATCCACTGATGACTTGCAGTATTTCTTAGAGTTTCAAGTTCCTCGGCAATGGGCCCCAATTTAAAATGAGCTACCCCTTGGACCTCCTACAAAAAAAGTATCATGCCCTTCATTACAGTTCAGTTTTATGGGCTCCAGACTTTATGTTCGCATAGTTCAGGTATCTCCTCTTTCTCTCTTAATTCATCTAAAATGACAAAAATAATTTCTAGTTTCACACTTAAGATGTCACATTGGAAGTCTATCCTTGGCCTTTTCTAGTAGACTGAGTCAAATAGTATATTGCATACTGATTTTGTGAAAAGCATTAATAAATTCCATCAATAGAGCCTCTTAGAGAGAATGCAGAGCATTTTAAGAATGCTTGTGCTTCACACACCTAAGTTTGTAATTCTAAACTTTTGAAGTGGCTTATATCAATATATGCAGGTTACTGTTGGTAGAAGACCTGTAATTGGGTTACGGTTGTATATTGAGGGAAAAAAGTGTAACCGGTTGGCTATACATGTCCAGCATCTTTCTAGTCTCCCATGAGTTCTTTAGCCATTCTGGGATGAAACTGTTTTTTCTGAGCCATCAAGGTGGCAAGGGTCAGATGAAGGGGACAGCAAGTACTTTGAGCCTGTCCAATGGAAAAGCTACTCCCATGTATGCATAGTTGCTGTCAAATATGACCCTAGCTGGGATCAAGGAGCAGGTGGTGTCTTTGTTGTGACTGGTGCACAACTTCAAGTGAGAGCGGGCTGGACTAAAAGTGTTTTGCATCTGAGGTTGCTTTTCACTAGGCTACCAAACTGTAGCATTCAAAAGTCTGTTTGGGGCCATGGGCTTGCAGTTTCACAGAGATCAAGATTATTTTCAACACTCAGCTCCACTTTTTCTACATCAGCACCCCCACCAAAACCAGTCCCAATTGTGCTGAATTCAGGTATTTATCTTGATGGTCCACCTGTTCCTGTCCGATCTCAGAAGCTTCTAAATTTTGTAGACACTGCCGAAGTTAGCAAGGGACCTCAGGATATGCCTAGGCATTGGCTGGTGACTGCAGCCAAACTGGATATTGACAGAGGCAAAATATATTTACAGGTCAAGTTTTCTCTTCTGAATTATTGTAATGAGAGATCACCTACTTCTTGGCGATGATTATTGGGGGATTTCTTTTATTCCAAGTTCACCTCCTATCCTCATCCATAAAAGAAATACAGGAAAATAGCTGTAATAGTTCCTAGTCTTCCCGTCGCAGGTATAGCATCCCCGTCGCTATTCCTGGGGTTTGCATTTAAAAAAAAAAAAAACTTATACAAAGCGTGGATACAGCGACGGCCAGGCGTGGATACAGAGACGACAAGGCATGGCTATAGCGACATCTTATTCCTGGGTTTGCATTTTTTTTAAAAAACCTTATACAAAGCATGGATACAACGACGGCTAGGCGTGGATACAAAGATGGCCAGGCGTGGATATAGAGACGGCTTAGACATCTAACGAAATATAGAACATTGTCGCTCTTGCAACACAAATTAGGGGTCGTCTCTATTGCGACGGAATTGTTTCCACGGAAAAAAAAACACTTAGACGTGGAAATATCCACGATTTTCCGTGGATATTGCCACGTTTTGCCGTGGCAAAATTGATCACTTGTACTAGTGAATTACAATAACTTTGTGTTACAAGAAATTTGTTAAGCATTCACTCAAGGAGACACTTTGTATATATTTTGAATTTTATAATGTATTGCAGGTTGGATCCCAAATAAACAAGCAGACAATTTGTGGGAAATATTTTTTGATCTTTGAATACAATTTTGCAAAGAACAAAGAAACAAAACTCTTCTCTGAAACAAAAATTTGTGTGGCAATGATTCTAAGTTTGTGATTTTCTTTACGCGCATGTGTTAATATTTACCCCAGTCTTTCATTATATGTATTTCTTCTTAGTATTCAATTGAGAACAAATGGTTTGGAATTCATCTGTGGTGCTCCAAATGCATGCAATTGAATAGTCACACTTTTTTGTCTAACATTACATTAAAATTAGTCCTTAGCTTGGTGCTTTGATCTAATGGGTTATTTCCCTTGATATCTAGTACCATCTTATATCTAAATTTAGGATTGAATATGATCGCCTACCTAGCTTCTGAAGAGATTGTTCTTTCTTTTTATTTACAAAACTGGATATTTTTATTGGTTTGACTCCATTTTCCCAATGGTTTCTTTCTCCTGATCTTACCAATTGTAATTTGGAAATTTCCATGATATATGTTTGGAAACTCTAGCCATTATACTTAAAAGAAAAAATACTACTTCGGTGACCTTGGGTAGTAATTTTGTTGAGGGAGCCCCCTTTGACTGAAAAGGCTAGTTTTAGTCTAAAGTTTGGTATGAGGTTACCTCCAGAATTTTCCTTCTACAACAAAAGGAAATTTTGGAGTGATGATACTAGAGATGACGAGAGACTGAAAGATGTAGATACACTAGAGAAATTTCTCCCATGGTGGTAGATGTAGGTTGTCTGTGGACATAATCAGTCTTGGCATGATCCCATGTTGTAGATGGTTCTTACAGGGTGGTAGATACAGGTTATCTTTGGACGTAATAAGTCCTGGAATTATCCCATGCTGGAGATGGTTCTCACATGGTATTAGATGCAGGTTGTCCTTGGACGTAATGAGTCCTAGCATGCTCCCATGTTGGAGAGAATTAGATGTCCAACGATCACAAGACACTTGGTGTGCACCTAGGTGATTCTCTGATAGTGGGAGATGTAGGGTTTCCTTGAGATGTAATGAGTCCTGGCATGCTCCTATGTTGGTAGAACATGAGCTGACCATGGAGAGACGTAATGCACTTGGTGTGCTCCTAGGTAATTCTTGCATAGTGGTAGACGTAGGTAGTCCTTGAGATGTAATGAGTCCGGACGTGCTCTTATGTTGGTAGAATGTAAGTGGTCTATTGGACATGTGGTGTGCATCGGGGATGATCTCCATGTGTGATGATGGGATGATTTGAATATGGTGATATGATGAAAGGATATGCAGGTGATTGCAGTGGCAATGTAATGTATGGTCCTGTGTTGTAGCTACACGCTGGCTTGCTCGTGGATATGATGAAGAACTATATTTGGGATAGGAATACAACCATCATGAAATAGGGTTGGATATGAAGAAAATTTCTATGATGTATATATCTGATAGATGTTGTTGAAATAATGTAACTTCGCAGAATATTCTACTTGTACTTCACATTATTATTATTCCTCTTTCTGGAGATGTCACTGATGTAAAATGTCATGAGGTAAACCCTTTGTTGTAAGTCGGGTCAATAGTGCCTTGAAAATAATAATATAATTATTGTTGTAGGATTTCCTAGGTAGGTCGGCCCTGTTAGTTAGACAGGTCATCCCAGTTAGGGAAAATATTAGTTGGGAAGATCAATATAAATGGGGAGGCACCCTCCCTCATTTGTACACACTCACACACACTTGTGGTGCATAAGAGAGGGAAAGAAGGAGGAGGACTATTGTCTTTGGTGTTTTGGCTCTTATGCTTGGGGTTTGGTCTCTCTATCTATGAGACTTTGTTCCTTGGTCAATTAATATAGGTAATCTATATTGAGGAAGTTTTCTTGGTTTTTCCCTTTAAGGTTTTCCTAGGATAAATTGTTGTGTACCTTATGATTGTGTTTCTTTCAGTGATCCTCTTTATGTTGTTATTATGAAAATGTATTAAATGATAATCAAGTTAGGACTTAAGCTATGTAAACATATAAAACTTAACATGGTATCATAGTTATCTTGAAAAGATCATCTTTCATGAGGTAAATCTCTCTCTCCTTCTCCAGGAAAGAAAATTAGGGTTTTCTAATAAAGTGGAATTTTTGAATGCAAGTGACATAGGGAATTGCATCCCTCCTAGGTGCATATTTTGGCACCAAGATCAAAATTTTTTAGTCATTAGAGGAAATTTGAGGTCTAAAATGGGCCTCCTAAGGAAAATAATACAATAATAGTTAAAATAATAAAATAATAGTTATTAATTTTGGAGGAAGAATGAAAAAACTACTTTTTGTGTTTGTATTTTCGACATATCTCCCTGTGTTTTTACTCAAATTTCAAGTGGGAGAGCTCATTGGATGCGAAATTTAATTCCGCATCCAACGAGTACCCACACTACATACTTTTGATGGACCCCGCTACCCCAAAAACAAGAAATACCTGAAAAATGTGATGATGTCATCACGTTTTTTCAGGTATTTCTTGTTTTTGGGGTAGCGGGGTTCGTCAAAAGCATGCAATGTGGGTACTTTTTGGATGCAAAATTAAATTCTGCATCCAATGAGTTCTCTCGCTTGAAATTTGAGTAAAAACATAGGGATATATGTCGAAAATACGAACATAAAAATTAGTTTTCTTTTATGACAAATATGTCAATTCAATCATTATGGTTGACTCATTTTATTGAAATTCTATTGGTTCTTGAATTCCAACTCACAAAATTTATCGTTGGCACATTTTCTTATAAGGCCCATTTTAGACCCCAAATTTCCTCTAATGGGGAAGATCCTCCGAAAATTCAAGCCTAGTTTGTCTTGAAACTAGAAAACCATAACCATAAACTACAGTCCAGGATCTTGCATGTCCAATTTCAAGGGTTAATATTTGGATTCTTCAGAAACTAATTGTACCATCATACTTGCCTCATTCAAGAACGTACATTGGTGCATACGGTTTTTATTTTTGAGAAATTTTCATTTTTTGTCTTTTTTTGATCTCCGAGACAAGTGTCTCCAACCACTAAGCTTGATGACAAGTTTGAAGGCATATAAAACTTTCATGCTTGGAAATACAAAATAGGACTCATTCTAGAAGAGAATGATATTGCAAATTTTATCAATGGATTTGTGCCATAACTCGAAGAAGATGAAGCAAAGGAAAAGTACAAGAAATACATGATTAGAGCCAAAAGGATCATAATTGATTCAATCCAAGATCACTTTATTCCTCAAGTATCCTCTAAGGATACACCTAAGGAGATGTTTGATTCCCTGTCAGGAATGTATGAAGGAAGAAACATCATCCGAAAGATGAACTTGAGAGCACATCTCAAAAGTAAAAAGATGAGCAAGGGTGAATACATACATGAATACTTCACAAGGGTCTCTCAATTCAAAGAATAACTAGAAGCAATTGAAGACAATATTGATGAAATTGAACTAGTAATGACCTCTCTCAATGGTCTTACTAGACCATGGGACTCCTTCATCCAAACAATGAATGCAAGGAAGGAAAGCCTAAAATCTAATGTCCAATGGGAAGAATGTGTTCAAGAAGAAGCTAGAGTAGCTAACCAAGAAGCACTACTTAGAGATGATGACCATACTCTAGATACTCATGGTAGAAGAAGAAAAGGAAAGCATCATTTCAAAAGGGAAACTCATAAGGGGTCTTATCCTCCTAAGAAGTTTCAAAAGAATAAAAAGGGATATTACACAAAGAAATATTTCTCCACCTATCAATGTTACCATTGTGATAAGATAGGACACATTTCCAAAAATTGTCCGACAAAGAAAGAAGAATATAAGAGGAAGAATAACAAAAGGCATCATGCAAACTTAGAAGAAGAAGAACACGAAGAAGAAGAACCTCCCAGGAAGTTAGAAAAATAATAAGTTGAATAATATGTTCTCTAGAAGATGTATCTATCACTAGAGGGTGGTCTGGATGAACTAAGAGGTCACTCAAAAGCAACCTTGATCCATGATCAAGATCTTCCTATGCACTTATGGGATGAAGCATCAAGGCTAGTAGTATATGTCTAGAAGAAAATACCCCATAGTGCACTTAGATTCAATAACCCTGAAGAAATGTTCTCATGAAATAAACTAGAGGTAACTCACCTCAATATATTTGGTTATCTAGTGTTTGTTCATATACCAAAAGAGAAGAGAACCAAGTTGGATCCTTCCAGAAAGAAAGGAATATTTGTTGGGTACTATGACGTATCCAAAGCCTTTAGGATATATATAACATGCTACCATCATACTGATCCATATGGAGATAAGTGGCCACCCACTTGTTCCACTGGCTCAAAACAATTGTCCATTGTGGCAGTTTCCTAGTTATTTTTCTACGGTTTTTCAGGTCCAAAACGTTCGGGGCCGTTTTGAGGCCCTAAACGACGTTTTTTTGAGATTCAGGGGGATGAATGGTTTGCATTGGCATGAATTTGGCCCCACTTGAAATTTTTAAATCTCATATAGGCCTTTCCAATGGGCTATTGAGTGCCCAAATCAGAGATCGTATGCAAAAGTTATGACCCCGAGAAGTTGACTGTTCAACGTACCACCTTGGGGCCGCAAGCGTTATAACGGTTCATCTTCTAGGGTTATGTTTTGGAATTTTTGGGTTCTTACCCTCATTATTATTATAAATAGGCCCCTTTGGCCTCATCTTGTATTGATCTTGGTACAGATGAGTGTCGCAGCCACATCTCTTCTCAGAGATAACTACCACCATTCTAGCAGTTGTATTACAATCTGTTCTATTTCCACCATTTAATAGAATATGTGTTTAATGTATCTCTGTTATATTTGCAATATGCTTGTGTTTATGATGTTATATATGTTATTTCATTTCTCTCTCACATAAATCCGGATCACATATGAAAATTAGCAGGTATGTAACATTTGGTGAATATGCAGCTCTTAAGAAGTCGAGAAAGTGCTAACCTGAAGAAACATATGAAGAAGTTGTAGCTCCTAGAACTGAATTATAACCAATGAGAGAATTTGCACCTTCTCATTATTATGAGATTCCAAAAGAACATGATATGTTGGATCCCTAAGAACCTCTCCACATGAATATCTTCTACAAGAGAAATCTAGCTTGGGCCCGTGAGATTATTCAAGAAGCAGAAAGGTATGGTTCTCCAGAAGGCTCCACAAGGTAGAGAAAGAGGCTAAGGCCATTTCCTAGTTATGTGGTTTTGATGTATGATATTGTAAACAAATAACCTACTTGTTTTGAAGTATTTGTTCAAAATAAATAATGGGTAGAAGCCACTACATAAGAATACCCATCCATAATGAAGAATGATGTATGGAAAATAGTTTCCAAGCCAGAAGGAAAAATTGTGGTATCTTCCAAATGGATATACAAGAAAAAACATACAACTAATGGAAGTATTGAGAAGTATAAAGCCATGTTTTTGGCCCATGGATTTTGTCAAAAGGAAGGAATCGATTATGAAGAGACATTTTCTCCTATAGCAAGGTACACTTCTATCAGAACCATCATGGCACTAGCAGCCAAGATAGAATGGAAGTTACACTAGATGGATGTGAAAAAAACCTTCTTAAATGGTGTCATTAAAGAATAAGTGTACATATAACAACCAAATTGTTTTGAAGTCGAAGACAAAAGAACACATCTCTGTTAATTGAAGAAGGCTTTGTATGGACTGAAGAAAGCTCCAAGATCTTGGTATGGAAGAATTGATAGTTTTTTGATGAGCTTAGGATTTACCAAAAGTAAGGATAATACTAAAGTTTACTTTAAGGTTATGGATGATGAACTTGTCATATTATTGCTGTATGTGGATGACTTATTCTTGACAGGTAATGAGAAGCAAATGTCAGAGTGTAAGAATAAGCTCAATGAAAAATTCAAGATGAAAGACCTTGGCTTGATCCATTATTTTCTAGGTCTTGAGGTATGGCAGAGCCTAGAAGGATTCTTCCTTAACTAAGATAAGTATGCAGTAGAAATCCTGAAAAGGTTTGACATGTTGGAATGTAAATCCATGGTCACACCCATGGATACACACTTGAAGTTGTTGGTTTATGCTTTGTTAGACTTAGTGGATGCGGTACTATACAAACAAATCATTGGTTCATTAATGTACCTGACGAATACCTAACTAGATATATGCTTTGATTTGAACACTTTGAGTCAGTATCTGGTTGAGCCCAGACATGTTCAATTGGTATCTGCAAAGCATGTCATGAGGTACCTAAAAGGTATGATATGCTATGGTCTCAATACTAGAGATCGTGCCATCGATCTGTTTGACCAAGATATTGAATTAAGGTGTTCACAACAAAACAAATGTTTGGTCTGGTATTTGTTAAGTACATCAATGACCCAATGATCTGTCTGTAGTGAGTCACATCCACTAACTCTAATGAGTCATCAGCTAACAGCTTCAGGTTGGAGTCCATGGGTGTGGCCATGACTTTGCATTCCAACATATTGAATCTCTTCAATATCTCTACCGCAAACTTTCCCTGGTTGAGAAATATTCCTTCTGAACTTTGCCATACTTCCAGACCTAGGAAATAATGCATTAACCCAAAGTATTTCATCTCAAATTCTTCTACTAGTTTCTTCTTGCTTTCCATGATCTGTTTCTCATTCCCTGTCAAGAATAAGTCATCCACATATAGTAATAGAATGACAGGTTCATATCTACAACCTTGTAGGAAAGGTTAGGATTGACTTTACTCTTGGAAAATCCCATGCTCATCAGGAAGTTATCTATTCTTCCATACCAAGCTCTGGGAGCTTGCTTCAGGCCATAGAGGGCCTTCTTCAACTTGCATACTTGATTCCATCTGTCTTCAACTTCAAATCCTCGTGACTATTCGATGTAAAACTCTTCCTCAATCATACCATTAAGGAAGGATTGTCTTTACTTCATCATGGAAGAAACTACCATGATAGTTTTGAAGGAAGTGTACCTTACTTCCTGGAGTAAGTGTCCCTTCAGAATTAAACCTCTAGCCACAAGTCTTACCTTACTTCTATTAGCAACATATCTTATCTTGCAAATCCATTTGGAAGATACCACATTCTTGCTTTCTGGTTTGAGTACTATATCCCAAACATCATTCTAGTATCATAACATCTTCTATGAGTTTGTCTTCTCAGATCATCAACATATCCTAGTCTTCTGCATTCAACCTTGAAGGTTGGAACCCACTTTTACTCTTGGTAAAGTCTCGATCCATCACGAAGCTATCCATCATGTCGTACCATGTCGAACTCAGATACAATTTTCTGTAGTCACTCCCCCTGAAGTGGAGTATCATCTTCCCTCTTCATTTTGTACAGGTGGTTCTATGCTTGATATATACTGGTCAATAGAGTATGGCATGTCATAGTCTATTCTTTCTGAGGCAAATCATGAACCTTGCTTTGTACACTTGTTCTTGTAGATCCATATGGAAGATACTGCATACTTCCCTTTATGTCTCGAAATCATATCGTATACATCATTCCCCATGATCAACTGTTATTCTTTGATCATAGATTCTTTCATAGCATTATTTTCTTCATCTTGAGTTATCTCTTGTACCCATGGTGATCTTCATCCTTCAAGGTGGATCTACCTCTCTCTGAAGCTCTTTCTTCTTTCATGGTGTCTCTAACCCTGGGAGCTTCAAATTCATGTTTATTGGAGTGAATCTTGAATTTTCATCACTTGTTCTTCAGAACAAGTCCCATCCTTCTTTTCTTGTAGGAGGTTGTACAGGACCTTTCCTACAATTCAAATGCACCAGTTACATGGTTAGAACTATTTCCTAAAATGACAAATTCTTATGCATCATGCAACTGTTTAGAAAATACAACATTCATCCATATCTCACATAAACTTTCTAGATGCCTTCCATCTCTACCATGACATCATTGAGATTGTGCCCTAATCCAATATGTCAGCAAAGAGGTTTGATAAGTAGCAATCGAGAGTTGTATAGCACCATGAGCTACTTACCCATCATATGCATATTAGTCATTAATGCAAACAATCTATCATGCATAACACATCAACTGAATATAATCAAATGTATAACAAAACAATATCATGAAATGACAATTGAATACTTATCTTTTATTTGTTTCGTGGGTAGACTCCATCTTGATCATTCTGTTTTATCATCTTCTTCATTCATGAAATCATCATTTCTTATCCAAATGATAAGATGAATAAGAGGTTCTTCAAGAATTGAGTTCTTCATATTCCTCATCGCTTGAGGGATCTTCTTTGAATGGTGAGAGCTTGATCTTCAATTGCTCACATCTTCTTCTTCTCTTCTTATGAGTCAAGCTGAAAGCAATTACTTCCTTATAGAATACATTCTTTGCATGAATGAATCCCATGATCCTGGGAGGCCATTCAAGGTGGCTATCACCATTTCTGCATTCTCCACTTTTTCTTCTACCGCTTCAAGTTGTTCTGCATTCTGGATCTTCACATTCTTCAACTATTTTCTCAAAGCCATCTTCTGATTTAAGTTCTTATCTTCAAATAGCTTGATCAAGGAATCAAACATTTTCGGTGTCTTTAGGGAATACACTTGTGGTATAAGTTGATCCATGATTGAATAAACAATGATCTTCTTGGCCTTGATCAAGTTCTTCTTGTGTAAGGCTTTGAGCCTCATCTCCGCATGGAACTGGAACCTCTCTACTTATGTAGGTGTCCAATTCATTTTATTTAGAGAGATCAAATACTTCCATGCTTGGAAGTTGTCAACTTTACCAAGCTTATCATCAAGCTGATGTGATAGATTACATTGAAATGAGAACCTCAAATGCAAATAGCAAAAGATTAGATCTTACTGATTTGAGGTGTCTGTCCTGCTTCCAGAGCTAGCTGATTTAGGGTTTGTCAGAGAAACCCTAATTTTCAAAAATTGGAATCTTTAAGATATGATTGTATAGAAAGATAGATATATTCAAATGGAGCTATCTAATGTACTCCTCTTTTGAAAACAGTGGAGGGAAGCTTCCAGAACAGGAAGCCCTAGTTTTCCAATTTCTTCTGCAGAAATGTCTGTCACTGTTTCTGCGATATCTCTGAAATTACATCTCCTATGTGTCTGCAATTTTGTAATGAGGTAACCTCACATGTCCCTGATCCAACACCATAGTTTTTTTCAGAATGGGTTTCATCAATTGGGATTTATGATCATTTTCCTACGGTGACCTGTTACAGGACTGTTCAAAACAATGAAGTTGTACGGACTGCCACATGTCACTGCTTCATCTTCTGGTTCTGAAATTTGGACCACAGAAATTATAGTTCGTGTTATTTCTGGAACAGATTCAAGAATTCAATCTGGACCTCTGTAGGCCAATATATATCAATTTTCCCCACTTGTCCTATTTAGGGATGAATTCTGGAAGAGGCTGGAACCCTAACTTGGAGGGATCATATCTCCCAAAATATAGAGACTCAGCGGCTTCATTTTGGACACAGTGTACATCAGGAGTTTATCTTAGGCCTCTACAATTTTCAGCACATGAAACTTCTCCAATCTTGGTATATAGTGAATTTACCAAAACTTAGCAGTTTTAGTATTTAGGGTTTTTCTAGCTTAGGGTCAAACTAGGGTTTGACTTTCTCGGAGTTTCACCCAACCAAAAATCTTGATCCAGGTCTCTAAACTTCGATTTTGATGAGGAGAGAAATCCTGTGCCAGGCTCACTAAAAAATTCCTCTTCAGCAAAAAGCCCTAATTTCTTCCGGGGAGAGAGGGAGAGCTATTTTGCCTTGTGAAAGCTGTCCTATTTAGGGTGGCTCTGACACCATGTTGAATTTTCATATGCTTAGCTAATACATTAGTATTTCATTTCATTTTCATAACAAAAGCATATAAGCAGGATCATTGAAAGAAACAGTATCACAAGAACAACACAGATTTATCCTGGGAAAACCCTAAAGGGAAAAACCCAGCAAAAGCTTACTCAATATAGATGCCCAAAAAAGGTAAAAGATAAAACCAGTAAGGGGATCAAAGCCTGATCCTCCTCCTTCTCCAGCTACTTCTCTCCTCCACAAGTGCACTACTCAAGTGAGGCTCACTAGTGTGTGTGTCTCAAATGAGGAGCACTACACCTCTATTTATATTCATCCGTTCACTTAAATTAACTCATTTGACATGTAGGCTCGAGTTAAATCATTTAGGCTTGAGTTACATATGTAGGCTCAAGTAACCACACTGGGGTGCTAATGACCCACCTTTACAATTAGATGGGAATACCTCATGACTCTTATTAGTTCTTCCGATGAGGAGCATCGGGGTACAATGTAATACAAGTGGTTCTCCTGGTAGGACCATCGAGGACCACAAAAATATACATATAGAATATTCTTTGAAGTTACAATATTTCAACACTGATGACCCACCTTTACAATTAGAGGGGACTACCTCATGACTCTTATTAGTTTTTCCGATTAGGAGCATCAGGGTACAATGTAATAGAAGTGGTTCTCCCGGTAGGACCATCGGGGACCAAAAAAAGATACATATAGAATATTCTTCGAAGTTACAATATTTCAACAAGGTGTGCCCTGTTGTTTATAAAATATGGCCTTAGGAGGATCTTGGTGTTGTAGAATACAACACTCCTTAGATCAATGTCCATTAGATATATGAAAAGAGAAATAAGAGGGTTTGTAAGATGTAGGAGACATGCTATGCAATTGAGGAGAGGTTATTATAGGGAAGGGAGGTGAATGATACAAGTTAGTAGAACATATAAAAGTAGATATTCAAGAACAAGGAGATAACACAATGTTCTTACCCAACTTATGTGCTATTGTAGGTGACTACCCAAAGGCTTGATTGATATTATCAAAATGAAACATTTCAACGTTGGTGCATAAAGAAGGAAATTTAGTAGTACTAAACTTTTGATAAAGAAGAGGTTATGGATTTGTGATAGATAATTGGCCTTGGAGCTTAGTGAATTGAACAATATAAATTTGATTCAACTAACTTGATAACTAGAGAAGATGATGTTAGCTTGCTCATAAAGAGTTATAATACCTTGGCGGGTAAAATCGGTGTCATAATGCGTTATAAAACTACATCCAAGACATCGCGGGGATTGTATTTGGAGGTGTCTTCCCCAATTCCACAAAGAGGGTGGGATGATTAAGTATATTCTACCACCACTCTAGCACTATCCCATCTAAGTGTAATGCTACCGATTCTAGTTTCTTCACATCCATAATCTTGGGTTGAGAGTTAAAATACATGGATAGATTTTGACTCCAAACATAAATATGATTACCATTTGTGACCTCAACAATCGAGTGCAGGCTGTAAGACCATAACGACTATGAGAGAGGATGCTGAGTCAGAACCACAACACCCCCAACTACTAGCCATACTAATTAACTCGAATATATACAAGTCAGGATGGGAGAACCTAAGGAAAGAATGCGGGGACGAAAAAGTAGCTCAAACAATCAAACAAAATGGAAAAGGGGCACAAGGGCCTACCTGGCACTGTGCTGCGCGACTGGTGGAGGAAAACCATTGAACTTCCACGGCGTAGCCACCTAGGAGCGAGGGTACCGATAGCGAGAATCTTGGTTTGTTCGAGCGAAAACGACAGTGCAGAGAAAAGTCCAAAAATAATGATAAAATAATAAACCACCCAACTCCACTATCTATACGCCCCGGTCAACTATAATCGGCAGGAAGAAAAAAGTCATCGGGTGGCAAAAGGCTAAGGGGTCGGCGACCAAGTCAACATTGCCTCCGCAACGGCAGATGATAAAATGACAGAGAGTTCACAAAAGCATCGGCAGAGAAACATATAAACACTCGCATCGGAGCTCGCAAGACTAAGGCATCGAAGCAATAGAAAGTTGGAGAGCCGCAACAGCGAACCCGTAAAAGAAATTAGTTCCGCAAACCAGGAGAATCAGAGTAAAAAATAACTATGAATCAAACAAACAAAAAAAATCAATCAAGCGGATAAAACAAACTTTCAGAATCATAGTGCTTCCTAGAGCCGCAACGGCGAGAGTTGACGAGAACCAAAAACCGGCGAAACAAAACGGCAGAGATCAGAAGAGGATGAAACAACTATCGAACCGTTTCACGGAACTCCTTCCGCAACAGCGGAAGAGATATAGACAATGGTTCTGACAGGATTTCAAAACAACCGCCGATAAAGACAAAACATCAGAGGCCAAAAACACTTGGCTTCGGACTGGTGTTCGGTTCTGCTCCGCAACGGCGGACTTGCAGGCGACTAGACTCCCGACCCAAAAATTCCAAAATACTTTCGAGGGTGAGGGAAAAGAAATAATTCAAACATAAAAAAAAATTCCTGCATAAAATTAGTCTTCATTCAACATCAAGTAAAACCCAAACCGAGCAAAACGAATTTAAAGGAGGGTCCCAAATTTTTTTGAATTTTGGGAAATTGTTGCAGCTGCAACAATTGGCAACTACCTAGTGAACCCTAGATTTCTGACTTAACTTCTTCCCGGTAAAAGACTGTTTAATCATTCATCTCCTAAGTTGAATACTTCTAGCTACTTGTATTCCTAAGATGGAAAACACATGCATTTAAATCATTGAGAATAGTCCATTCTTTGGGAAATGGGAACACCCAAAATACTTGAAAGTCCGGATAACTCTTTTGAGGCTTAATAGGTGAGATTTATTTTACTTCTGTCTACGGGTAGTTTCTAGCTTGGACACCACATGATCGTAACATATGGAAAACATAACTATTCATTTGTTTCTCATTCCCATGTCATTTGCACTTTTGTGCTCTTTTGTACTTTTGCTCTTATGAGTCCTCCATCTACTTTTCTTTTTGAATTTTTTATTCAGGCTCTTCCATCCATAGTGTCCTTTTGTGTGAGAGATGTATTTACTTTTCATCTCATGGACGGAGAAGAACTTTTAGCAGATTGATATTCGTATTTCTGATACTTTGTTTTGATATGTATTGCTTATTTTAGGAGTTCTGACTCTTAACAGCCTTTAGGCTTTTGAAATCATCGCATGGGATCATTTATACATAATGAACTGTTTACCTTGCTTCCCTTCCGTGGGTCCTTTTCCATCACTCCCTGAGACATCTTAGATGTGAAATGGACCTAGCCTCAAAATAGTATTCCAGACCTCTAAATTCTGAGTTCTTTTCAAGCATTAAGCAAGACTTCAATGAGTGCATGGCCATTTAGGAAAACTACCTACTAGAAGACATCTTATCATTTCAAAATAAAACGCACAGTCTTTTCCCAAAGATTTCAGCTAATCAAGAACCCCGATGTTTTCCATGCAACCAAAAGTTTGCCTCTTTTATTCAAAAACAAAACTAACCAGAAACAAACTGGTAAATCAAAGCAAAACTGCACCAAATTATTTATGTACAAAATCATTAAATCAAAAGAAAATAAAATTGTGCCCACCCCTGAAAATCCTTCAATCTAATAAGTCAAGGGGCTAGGCTGGATTGCAGACATGAGATACCTAACCATGGTCTAATTGTGCTATTTTTGAAACTGAAACCATGTCTACTGATTTACAATCAATCTCATCAACCTGAGGAAGTCGAAGGAGATTAGGCTGAATGTCAATCATATTGCTGGCTTTTTTTGAGGCATGATATCTTAGTTCAAGCTCCGTTAGATAATTTCCCAGAACATAATTAGCAGATTCATTTCCTTCCCCCAACTTAGTGATAGTGTGTTTCATGTAAGGTTCTCTTAAAATTTTGATCTGATTTGGGGTACCCTTATGAGGTAACCATAAATGAGACTAGTTTGAAGCAAAATACTCCTTTAACCTTACAGACCAGTCTCGGTTCAGAATAAGCCGATATCCATCTGGTATGTCAGCCACCATGATATCAATAAATTGACATATCTTGTTATTTGCAGATAAACGAATGAGAACATTCTTCATTTCCCCCACTACTTCGACACTGGTTCTGTCTAGTTGAATGCCTTCCCAGGACGTGGGCTTTGGCTGCCCATTAATTTTCTTGCAAACTACAAGTGGCATAACATTTACCAATGATCCGGAATCTACCAAACAATTATGCACCTTATGATTCAGCATTTCCATAGTCAAAAGGAAAGGTGGGGTTTTAGCTTTCTCTTCCCCAATTAATTCGACGTCTTCCTCCATAGGTTGATTTTCAGTGGGCATTTCTTTTTTTGGCTCTTCTGTCTTTTCAGTATTTCCTTTGTCAACATCTAATTGTCCTTCCATAAGCTTGGCAAGCTTGTTGATTTGTTCTGTCTCCTGGCTAAAAATGGTAACTTTGGGTACTTTATCTTCAATATTGTTCTTTGACTGTCTCCTAACATTATTTTGCAACTTCTTAATCTTTGAAATTGTTGTATTGTCTTTAACTATCAAATCCATGTCTTTTGTTGTTGTTGGTATGTTCTCAGGTTTAGGAGTACCTTTTTTTGTATCAAACAGCGAGACACAGTCCCATAAAAACATGGTATCATTTTCTTGTTTCTCTATGGTCTTATTACCCGTTTCGTCTTCATCACTGTCCTCGGTCAATTTAGAGTCCAAGAGTTGATTCATTACCAATGTCATCGAATTTAACCATTGAGGACAATTCTTTTTAGAATGAGGTTGTTGGTGAAAAGTGCAGAAATGATCCTTGCCCACCTCTATCAAATTCATTGATGCTGAATCGTATGGAGGGGTCTTGCATTGATTGTTATCCTCCCTTTTTTGTAGTAAGGCTTATAATCTTTCTGAGCTTCTTTTCCCTTCTCCAAATCTATTATTCTATTGGAAAGCTTTTGCATCATCTTTAACATTCCCTCAAAATCACGTGACTGCTCCTCTTTAGGTTTAGACAGCAATAAGGCTCTTTTCCCAGACGTTTTTTCTCCAGACTACTTAGGGTAATCTTCTATACTTTCCTTTCCAGCCTCTACTCTTTCTGCTTCTTCATAAGTCTCAGCCAGTGTAGGCTTAACTTGAGCTTTTGCGAACATAGCCAAATCTGGACCTAAAGCTGAGGTATAATATTCAATCAGAACTTTATTGGAAGGCTTATTAGTTGCAGAGAAGTTCTTGAGGTAAGTAGAAAATCTTTGAGCGAAATTGTGTACTTTATTGTTCTTTCCTTTTTTTAAAGCACCTAAACCTTTCATTAGGGATGCATGCGTTTTTTGGGATGCATACTTGTTTCTGAAAATCCTTTCAAAAGTATCCCAGTCTGGGATAGAGTTTGCAGGCAAACCAAAATACCACGATGTTGCAGCTCCTTTAAGAGTGTGTGGGAAAAGTCTACAAACTACATCTTCATGCTCCCCAGCTCTTAATCCTTCTATTGCCAAATAAAAACTTTGTAAATGGTCATCAACTAGCATCTTCTTGTTTGGATCAAACTTAGGCAGCATCTTCTCAAAGGCTTGAAGCAAGTCATGCAATGGAGGTGTTAAGTTCAAAGGCGACTTGGCTTTCCAAGCAGGTGGAGGATTAAGTGGGTTGGGCGGTTGATTAGTGTTTACGCCTGCCATGAGTCTGGGTGGAGAGTGAGGGGGTGAATGAACAGGAGTACGGGCCGATGAACAGTAAGGTGTCTCTGGGCCTACCTGATTTAAAGGCTGAACCACCTCCTGTAAGGCTATTTCTACAAGTTCTTCCAAATCTCCAACCAACACCGAGTCTTCCAGTATGGGATGGTCTCTCCTTTTATATTCTCTTCTGGGCAAATCAGGGATAATTGGTAATCCTCCAATCTTTTTCACATATGCCCTGGTGTGTCTTCTCAGATCATTTATCACTTGGTTGTCCACAACAAACAGATGTTCCCTATTCTCGTGGGTATTTGGATCAGGATAGAAACTGCTTTCAAATTTATCACTGGTGGGGTTATTTCGGGAAAACAGGTTTCCTTAGCCAGCCATGCACTGGCGGCCCTCCTTCTAGCACCAAAAACTATTGATGCCTGGAAACTCGTAGGCAACAATAGCAAGGGATTCTCCCCAGTCAACGTTCCCAACTAGCCCGTGAATGTTTGGTGTAGGGAATCCATCCGGTTTGCGGTCCGACTACTGTAGGTCAAGTAACAAAAATAATTTTTTTTTACCGATTGCAGCCTGGTCCACCGTGTATATTTTTTGTATTTTGACTCTAAATATGATATGCAAGTGCCTACCTAACATGCATATTTATTGAGAATGCAAGGAGTGTTCACAATGTGGTGCGCAGGTTCTTCCCTCTCGTCTTAAACCCTCATGCATCTAAATCACACACACAACAAGAAACTAAAATTAAGTACCTAACCTATCCCCAGGGAGAAAGATTGTCACTTATCAATGAGTAATGTATCTTGTGCATGCATTATAAAGAGAAATTACAGATAGCTGATGCTTCTTCCAAAACACATGAACAATTAAAGATATTTAACAACCAGATAGCCAGTTGCTTATGAACAACAATCATTACTCATGGTGATAATTTTCATAACATAAACCAGAAATAATTCAAACAAGAACATAGGTCCCAAGAGTTAGAATGATCTCACAGTTAATGGACAAAAAACTGAAAATGAAACAGTTCCTCTTCAATAAATCCATAGCATAACATTTGAACATCCCACCAAGATTTCTTCAACAGGCAAACTGTAATTATCTATTGCAAAAGGAAATAATTCTTCTTACAATATGTCTTCACTAATCTAGCTGGGAAAAAGTCCCTCTCTCATCTAAATCTTCTATATTTATACAAAAGAACAAGACTATTGGGTTTCCCACGAATGACTCTTGGGCCTCCCCAACTCTTCGCCTCCCAAAAATTTACTTTCACTACGTGTTTATAAAATTTACAAAATATTACGAAAGTGAAAAAATGTTCATGAGGAGGGCCTCGCTTGATTATTCAAAAATTTCTTCCATGCTGAAGTCTCTGAAGCAATACTTTCAAATTCAGAAGGTTCCAAGAATCGAATATTTATTTCGAATTTTGCATCCTGGTTTCTGATGACTTCTATTCTGGCTGCGCTTAGGCGAAGCTTGTCTTCTAATAGCTACACACTAACCGCGGAATGATCTACCTCATTCCTTAGGGTCTGTTCATCTAAAGCTTTAATGTGTTGTATCCTTTTTTCATCTTCATGATACCTTCTTTGCAAAATTTCCAAAAACGGGATGTGTTCTAGAAAAGCATCCATTCTTTGCTCAGCCTCTACCTGACATCGATTATAAGTGATCAGAAGTCTGCTGAAGAATTCTACACACACCTCTCCTGTCTTCTTAACAGCCTTCTTGAACTCTTCGGTTGTGTTGATGGAAAACTCCAACAAATCGTAGTCCTGCGTGAGGGCTTGTTGATCTTTTTAGGGTAACTCTATAGGAGTTTCTTCATTAGCTTCTAACATTGCCATCCTTCCTGTCAGGACTTCCAGGATGTCCTGAGATCTATCAACAAAATATGAAGAGGTCTCCAAAATCTCTTCCAACCGGCTATCTACCTACAAAACCTTGTACCTTTCTTCCTCTATGGCCACTTGCAGCTGGTGCATCTTGGCTCTCTATGCCAGAACGTGCTCCTTGAAAGGCTGAAGACTAACCTATTGTTCCTTGGCCTCTTCTAAAGTTGCTATCAACGAGGTAATCTGCTCTTTAAGTTTTGCCTTCTACACTTGAGATTGCCTCTTAGCTCCCTCCAAGGTAGCCTTCTGCAGCTCCAATTCCCCTATCCTACCTAGCAGCTGCTCTTTTTCTGCCCTCAACTCTTGATATTCCTGCTGCACTTTCTCCAGACACTCTTGGACGGTCTCCATAGATATCTTCTCTATCTGGAGGACCTGAAGCTCAGCTTTTGAAGACTTGATCTCCTTTTGTATGTCTTCAAACTTTCTCTTTAACTTATTATTTTCCTCTCTTTCCTTTCTTAGGGTATCTTTGAGTTGGGAAGAGGACTTCTTGGACTATTCAAGATCAGTCATTATTTTATCTACATTGTCCTCAGAAGCATGGATCAATGCAGCCCCTGCTCTGATAGTGAACCTAGGGTCTCTGTCTATCCCGTATACGACTATTGTATCATTTATCATTTTACCAGAAAACCCCCCGGTTTCAACCTTCCTTTCAGTCCTCTTTACTATCGTTTTATTTTCTTTATCATAAAAGATAGTATTAAAATCCGGTACCTCCTCCCCTTTCTTCTGTTCAAAGGGGATTAGCCTAAGAGTGGGGACCATAGCCTACCCTGGTGTGCTGGCAGCAGGCGCTTCAGGATCTTGAATGTCAGGGTTTCCCAAGTCCTGAGCCTGACTGTCTGCTGCGTCAGAAGTTGATTGCTCTGTCACTGCCTGTGTCAGCTTTATCTTCTCTGCTTCCTACTTCTTCAACTCCTCATCTATCTTTCTTTTTCTTTCTTCTTCTTCACTTTTGGCAGCCTCTTCTGCCTTTCTAGATGCCTCTTATGCAGCTCTTCTCTTCTCCTCCTCCTCTCCTTTTAGCCAGCCTTCGGTCTCTTGGGCTAGCCTCTTAGCCTCTTCATTTATTTTCCTGGTTTCCTCCTCCTCGGCCTTTGCTTGCTCGTCCTATCCCTTTCCACCTTTGGTGGTGATTTTATTTCTAAACCTTCTTCTTAAGGCCGTCATGTTTTGTGCACTGCGGAAAATGGACTCTTCTCTATCCCAGTGGCTAGTGTATTCAAAATGTACATTCGACTCTTTGTAGTGCTCTACAACCTTATTCTGGGAGTCATTCCTGTGGAAACGCATTTCTCCAAAATGGAATTTCTCCAACTCCTCCATGAATTCATCGACCTTCTTTACCTTGGTAAACTTGTAACTTCCCAATCTGAATGGCAAAGGAGGGTATGTTGCTTTCTTATGTTCAAATAGAAAACTCCGTATGCCATCTAAAAAGACTTGTCTAACTACTTCTTTGTGGACTTTGTGGCATACTTAGGCAGTAGTGAGGCTGCTCTAGAGCATCCAAACATTCTGAAATATAGCCCATCCTCAGTCAAGTAATAATCAGCATACTCTTCAATCACCTGCAATGCCTCCTCCGACATGCAGTTGCATTCTTTCAAGAAAATTAAGGTATATAGTGGCATAATGAAGTGCTCACACACTTCCCTATAGTGGCTATGATATTTGTGAGCCCACAATGGCTTGTATGCCGAGTAGACCGATGTTCTTTCCCGATCCTAGTTGCACCTCAGATTGGGGAAATGTTGGTTGCATATTATGCAATCAATTATTATAGAGCTCATGTAGAACTCTGATTTCTTTTGGGACACCCCTCCTAGTGCTGATGCTATGCAGGCCGAGAGGCTATTGGACACAATGTTGGCCCAATTGAAAATGGTCCCCTATGTTGCAACATAGAAAATTATCGACACCCATTCCAATTTGAAACTTTTACCGTGGGCCCTCCCGAAAATCCTATTCAGCATCAAGGCGATGAACCTATAAGGGGTTCTTAGACTTGCAGTGTCATACTCTCCAGTCGGATTGGTTCTAAAGTTTTTTCCAGGCATGAGCATCCTCTTCAGTGTCTCGACTAGGTCCATCCTGATGCTTTTCAGCCAGTCTTCAGTTAGATATATTTGCGCTTCTGGTAAGTGATAAGCCAGGGCTACATATCCAGGGCTATAAACAGCATAACCCTATTTATCAACATTTTCCAGAATCATGGTGGTCACATCTGCCCTGGGTAGAATCCACCCAATCACCTCTGAGCATGGAAAGAGTTCAGGTCTAGTAGCAATTTCCATTAATGAAGACCTCTCTATGTTGGCATAGATGTTTTCTTCCTCAAAACCTATGTCAGGCACCTCTCGGCCCGTAATCAATCTGTAAATCTCCCCCCATTGATATTCAGGTTCTACACCAATCATGCATTTGGTGTCCTCATAAGTGTATTCGACTCTGGTGATGACCTCGACTTCAGGGTCCTCTTCAACTGTGAGAGCCTTCTTCTTCTGACGCTTAGACATTTTGAATTCTAAGGAATTTCCCTATCATGTACAGGAAAGTGTTTTAGGTTCTGTTAGGTCATTTCCAGAGAACATTTAAAATAAAGACAACAATGTAAGCATTCAAAACCAAATTTTCCTGCCCAAAGACTGAAACCAGCTCATAACCAACATGCGTAGATCATCTTAGACAAACATGGGTTTTCTAAACGACGAAAAATCCTCTTCTTAATGCCGAACATAACATAGTTTCAAAACCCCCTCTCAGTGTTGTGGCTTACAACGTAACGCGATGCCTAAACCCAAGTGAGGACGCCGCAAGTGATAACACACTAGGATATTGTAAATGCTCACCTCACGGTCTGACTGGGAAAAACCACTCTAACTCAGACTGGTTCGGGGTTCAGATTCGACAGTGAACAGGGTCACCCTAATCGGGGAACTAAAAACAACATTGAGGTCTCGGTTCATAAATGGAGGGCGACCGAACCAGTTGAAACAAACTCGACATTTCCTAGGAAAGCCATGAAAGCCCTCCCTGGACGACCAAACGCAAAATGGGGAAAATTGGTGCGGACAACGTAACGGCCATCTGTACCGGTTTCCCCAACAATCGAGTGCAGGCTATAAGACCATAATGGCTGTGAGAGAGGATGCTAATTCAAAACCACAACATCCCCAACTTCCAGCCATACTAATTAATTCGAATATATACAGGTCGAGATGGGAGAACCTAAGGAAAGAAACCGCAGGGACGGAAAAGTAGCTCAAACAATCAAACGAAATGGAAAAGGGGCACAAGGGACTACCTGGAACTGTGCTGCGCGAATGGTGGAGGAAAACCGTTGAACTTCCACGATGGAGCCACCTAGGAGCGAGGGTACCGACAGTGAGAATCCTGGTCTACTCGAGCAAAACTGAAAACGCAGAGAAAAGTCCAAAAATAATGATAAAATAATAAACCACCCAACTCCACTATCTATACGCCCCAGTCAACTATAATCGGCGGGAAGAAAAAAGTCATCGAGTAACAAAAGGCTAAGGGGTCGGCGACCAAGTCAACATTGCCTCCACAACGGCGGATGATAAAACAACAGAGAGTTCGCAAAAGCATCTACAGAGAAACATATCAACACTCGAATCGGAGCTCGCAAGACTAAGGCATCGGAGCAATAGAAGGTTGGAGAGCCGCAACGGTGAACCCGTAAAATAAATTAGTTCCACAGACCAGGAGAATCGGAGTAAAAATAACTATGAATCAAATGAAAAAAAAATCAATCAAGCGGATAAAACAAACTTTCGGAATCATAGTGCTTCCTAGAGCCGCTACGGCGAGAGTTGACGAGAACAAAAAACCGACGAAACAAAACGGCGGAGATCGGAAGAGGATGAAACAACTATCGGACCGTTTTGCAAAAGTCCTTCCGCAACAGTGGAATACATATAGACAATGGTTCTGACAGGCTTTCAAAACAACCGCCGATAAAGACAAAACATCGGAGGCCAAAAACACTTGGCTTCGGACTTGGTGTCCGGTTCTGCTCTGCAACAGTGGACGCGCAGGTGACTAGACTCTTGACCCAAAAATTCCAAAATACTTCTGAGGGTGAGGCAAAAGAAATAATTCAAACATAAAAACATTTGCCTGCATAAAAGTAGTCTTCATTCAACATCCAGTAAAACCCAAAACGAGCAAAACGAATTTAAAGAAGGGTCCCAAAATTTTGTGAATTTTGGGAAATTGTTGCAACTGCAACAAGTTGATAAAATAAACACATTTAGAACTATTTATTTAAATATTTAGCTATTTGTTGAGGAAGTTTACCAGCCCAACAACACCTACTTGCATAGTAAGAAGAAAAGCAGCCCTTGAGCGGAACGAGTTCCAGTTTGAATATGCCCAGCCGTGCTGAAGTCTCTATCCCGACTGCCATAACGCTATGCCCCTACACGCTACAAGTCCTCCCGAAGGATTGATTGAGCGATTATGAATGCCACACAAACTACAAAAATTCTAAATACTTTAAAATTAACTACATTTATATTAAATAATTGCAATTGTGAACAATATATAACCATCTTTCACTTTTAAATAACTACACTAGTGAACAATATTTAACCATCATTCACTTTGATCCAAAGATTACATTCCATGAACTCGAGTGGTTATAATATATTTGTTTATGCCATTGAGAAATATTTATGTAAATTGTAATATTGTTTTAACAAAAAATTAAGATAGTTTGTATTAAACAACCTAGCAAAGCTTTTCTTTACAACGCATTACGTTCATCAAAATTCTGACAATTTCTTACAAAATTCTTTCATATAACTTTCTGCTGTGCTCAAAACAAAAAGCTTCCTATTATTTCCTCATCTGTTTTTTTTAACAAACTGTTTACATAGATATGTGCAAATGATAATATTAGACAACTAAATAACTTATAATAATTAACTGTTTACATAGATATGTGCAAATGATAATATTAGACAACTAAATAACTTATAATAATTTATTATATTATAGATAAATAATTATAATACTTTATTTTTTTTTCCATAAAAAAAATTTAACTTCTATATTAAAAAGTTGAAACCAGTTACAACATAGTCACAAAAAATTTCCAGTCACTTTTTCCAAATACAAAAAATAGTTTTAAGAGGAGGACTATTTCCAGATCGCTGCCTTCTAAGTATAGGTAAGCTAAAACAAAAACAAGAAGAAATATATCCGATAACAATCGAAAAAAATTATAAGAGGACAGAAACATGATCTTATCCAAAAGACTATGTTGCCAAATTGTGGAGCGTGTTATCCATCCAGAATTCCGTTTGAATAGCCCCAATACCAATTTTAGAAAGAGTATCAGCAACAAAGTTATGCTCATGATAAACATGCTGGAAAGAGATATTCATAAAAGATGATATCAGTTTTTTAACCCTAGCCTTCTAGTGCTCCAAGAGAATGACCTGAAAGTTTGTGTCACCCTTTTTCTCATCCTATAATCATCTGTAAATCCCCAACTATAGAGATCTGATTGATACCAAGCTTCTCTGCAGAGAAAAGAAAGGCTCATAAGGCCAACAATTCTGCCCTGGAATTGGTTCCACAACCTGCTTTCATCACGCCCTTTATTATCTCATGAAAATTCTTTTTAATAAGAAAACCAGCGCCGCATAGTCCATCCTACACAGCTCCATCGAAATATCCAATAGGCCAACCCATAGTGAAGGAAGCCTGAAGAAAAGTCTTGCAATTTTTCACCTTTTTATGCTTATACCAGTCCTTAAAAAGACTAATAATCCCGGTGGAAACCCTCAATGGACAACCACAACAATCCTCAAACAAAACCAAATTTCTCATTTTCCAGCATTCCCACATGATAAACATAGGTAGATGAGTAAGTTGGTTCGTATCAGAGCACGAATGGTTTAAATGGTCCAATAGTTTAACAGAATCCCACTCAAAAGCCACCTGAAAATGTTGTGCTATCAGAAGTAAAACCTTTTGGAAAAAAGTACAACCACCAAAAAGATGATCCACACTTTCAGCCTCCCTTTGACACAGTCCACATCTATTAGGCCCAACAAGTCTTTTTCCCTAAAGAATATCCCATGTGAGGATGTGATATCTCAGGCTCAACCATACAAATAATTTGACCTTTAATGGCCCATCAGCCTTCCATAAGCATGTATTCCACCACTTATTCACGGGTATAACATTAGTTTCCAGAATCAGATCATAAGCAAGCTTTGCAGAGACCTTACCATTCCTCTCATCTTTACTCCATACCAACTGGTCCAACCTGTCAGATAGTTCAGCCCCTGCTTGTTTCAATCTTTGGATGTAATTGTTCCATTCCGTCCTCAACGCCCCAAAGAGCTGAAGTTCCTCCGCCGATATCCAATGATAATTCCCATCATTATCCGTCTTCCACACCTGTTGTAGAACCACACACTACTATGCAAGTGAGCAATAAGATTTATGAATAAAACATAGTTATCTTCCAAACCTATGACTGGATCCATCCCAATATTGATAAGAATACTCCTACCCACAGACCAGGATAAGTCTCAAAAATGATAAAAAATACCAGTCAAGCCTGTCATAAGCCTTAACTAAATCAAGCATAAAGATAAAAGCATTTTTCTTTGTCAATTTTAGAGAGTGTAAAACTCCTAAGCCGATCTAGCAGCATCCTAAATAAAAGTAAGTAACTTCATCAATAACTTAAACATATTCTAGTGAAATGCATGCATCTAAAAGGACACGGGTTAGTTATCTTTTCCTTTTGTACTCTAAATGCATTGCGTATTGCTTATTCGTAGTTTCTCTATGTCTCTAAGATAGAAATAGATAATTTAGTGACTCAAAAGCGAGGAGTTTGACATGATATTTTTGTGTACATAAGTATTTATCCACTTGCTAGATTGTGTGGTGAGTTTTATATATATAATCACATAGATATCATTATAGAGGCATTTTATGGAATTTTATTGTGGATGGATGAAGACTAAATCCTATATTTTATGCTATAAATGTTATTTTACAAAAAATATTATATCTAATTTTAGAATTATAACTAATTTGCAAAGTAATTGAGTAATAGTGTTAATAATCAATAGCGATATTAACAACATTGTAAGCACTCATGGCTCAGCCATTAATAGTGTGGACGACCAAGACTAGGAATAACAACAAATTCATCATTTTTTTGAGCTTAGGAACCAATAATGAGAGAAATGGCCATCTTTATCACGATTGCATCTTGTGCCCATCAAACAAACATGGAAAAAAGTCAACCATTAGCCTTGCTCCATGCTTGTTGGATGGGAACAATATGCAATCGAGTGAAGCTCAATTCTTTATGATTACTCAAGAGAAATTCCTATTGCATGGTGATGTTCCACGAGCTATCAAATCTACAACTCTTGCAAACTTCGAAGTTATGGGTTTTAATGCTTATTTCAAATTAGAATGCAAGCCAACAAGGACTTTAGGTGTTCTTTAGGGAAATGAACAAGGGTGATTCCATGAAGATGGGTAACACTTTTTGGCCAAATTTGGCGATGACAACCTGATTTTTTACTCATGTGCTAGATAGAAGCCCTCAAAACGCATATATGCCATGTGAATTTTGACTTGCAGTAAAAAAACAAATTGTAGAATATTA
>LPNX011168636.1:115398-149799 GCA_001517045.1 Pseudotsuga menziesii
AGAAACAACCTTACTTTACTAACCAATCTTATTAGTATAGGTCAATTACTTCAATCTTATTAGTATAGGTCAATTACTTTAGTCTTATTAGTATAGGTCAATTACTTCAGAATAAGTATGATCTTCGATTTAATGATACATACTATGCCATTTATGATAAAACCCCTAGTAGTATACTCATAGCTAAAGTTGAAAGACCAAGAACATAATATTTCCTCTTAGTCTCAGATGTTCCAACCTTCCACAGTCTGTAGATATTGTTTCTAGTCTATATGAAACATGGTTATGGCACTATAGATTCGGTAATGTTCCCTTCAAGAGTCTTAATATCCTACACAAACAATCCATGGTCAAGGGGTTACTAATTATACATGAACAATCCAGCTCCTGTGAGGATTGTATCATTAGCAAACATCAAAGGGACAACTTTCTCGCTTCTACATATCGAGCTAAAGAACATCTTGATATACTTCATACAAACCTCTATGCACCTATGAAAACCCAATCCATAGGAGGTAGCTTTTATTTTCTGACATTTATTGATGATTTTAGTAGGAAAATATTGGTTTATTTCCTCAAGAACAAATCAGAGTCCTTCTCAAGGTTCAAAGAGTTCAAGGCCCTTACTAAGAAGTAGTTTGGCAAGTTCATTAAAGTGCTCAAGTCAAATGGTGGAGGTGAATATGATTCACATGAGTTTACATATTTTTGCAAGCAACATGGCATCAGAGATAGTTCACCACCAGATACACTCCACAACAGAATGGAGTTGCTAGACGAAAGAACGAGACCATCATGAACATGGCCCATAGCATGATGTCACACAAGAATCTATCATATGAGTATTGGGCTAAAGTTGTTGCATGCTTGATATATACTTTCTCAACAGATCACTCATGGTGAGTGTCTAGGACAATATTCTTGAAGAAGCATGGAGTGGCACGAAGACTAGTGTTACGCATCTAAGAGTTTTTGGTTCTGTTGCATTTTCTCATGTACTTGATGAACTCAAAAGAAATATGGATAAGAAGAGTGAGCAATGTATTTTCACTAGTTACGGTGAACCACATAAGGCTTAGAAGTTGTATAATCATGTCACCAAAAATATTGTGGTGAGAAGAGATGTGAAGTTCCTTGAAGACAAATGCTAGAGTGATCCTTCACACATACAACCAAAATAAAGTTCAAATATGTCATATCTAACTATCAGACTTCCAATATTGGAAGTACAACATCAAGAAGAAACACCAACAAACAATGTACCTTAGAACCAGAAAACCAAAAGTTTGAGAGAGTCGTATGAGCAAACACCTGTTATTAGTGAGCAAATTTAGTATGTTTGTTTTCTTTTCAATTCACATCTTTTGATGAAGCGGTAAAGGATGCACAGTGGGTACAAACAATGAATGAAGATATTGAAGCTATTGAGAAGAATCAAACCTGGGATATTGTTGATATCCCTACAGACACAACCAATATTGGAGTCAAATGGGTCTATAAGACCAAACTGAATGAAAAAGGAGAGATTGAAAATCACAAGGCAAGATTGGTTGCCAAAGGATATGCACAGTAGTATGGTTTAGATTATGATGAAAACTTTTCTCCTATAGCAAGGATGGATACCATTAGAGTTGTACTTTCCATTGCAGCACAAAATCAGTGGCCTCGTTATCAAATGGATGTGAAATGTGCCTTTCTCAATGGTATTCTTGAAGAAGAAGTTTATGTAGACCAACCATCTGGATATATTGTCAGAGGTCATGAACACAAAGTGTTTAAGCTGAAAAAGGCCTTGTATGGTCTAAAACAAGCTCCATGAGCTTGGTATAATAGGATTGACTCTTATCTCCTCAACAATGGGTTCAACAGAAGCAACAATTAGCCCACTGTATGTAAACAAAGATCAACAAGGTAAAATGTTGATTGTATGTCTTTTTGTTGATGACATGATTAACACTGGTAATTTAATGCTTGAAGAATTCAAGACAATCATGAAAAAGGAATTTGAAATGACTGATCTAGGTCTAATGAAGTACTTCCTTGGTCTGGAAGTTACTCAAACTGATCAAGGTATTTTCATTTGTCAGCATAAGTATGCTACTGATATTTTACAGAGATTCATAATGGATAAATGTAAACCAACAGAAACCCCCATTGCTCTAGGAACCAAGTTAACAAAGAATGATGATGGACCAACAATAAATTCTACATTCTATAAAATAATGGTAGGTAGTTTAATGTATTTGACCGCAACTAGACCTGATTTGATGTATGTTGTCAGTCTTATTTCCATATTTATGGAGTCTCCCAAAGACTCTCACTGGAAATTTGGAAAAATAATTATGAGATATGTTGCAAGCACACTTATATACGGCCTTTGGTACACTCATTCACCAAAAAATACTCTTGCATGGTAAAGTGACAGTGATTTTGCAGGAAGTATTGATGATAGGAAAAACAAATTTGGTTATGCTTTCCATTTGGGTACAAATATGATCTCTTGGGCATCTCATAAACAACCCATTTTCAACATGTCTTCTACAGAAGCAGAGTATGTAGAAACCACCACAACAGTTTTACATGCAGTTTCGATAAGAAGACTTTTAAAGGATATGCGACACACTGAAAAGGATCCAACTTCTATTTTATGTGATAATAACTCTACAATGCAGTTTTCCAAACATAATGTATTTCATATAAAAAGCAAACACATTGACACTCACTATCATTTCATTCGTGATTTATTCAATGATAGACATATTTCTTTACAGTTTTGTGGCTCTAAGAAGAAGTTGGCTGATATGTTCACCAAACCATTGGGAACAACTGCATTTGAATATCATAGAGAGCACTTAGGAATTAACAATGCTGAATATATTCTACCAGTTGAGATTAAGGGGGTGTGTTAAGAAATGTAATCTCATTGGTCAAACACAACATTAATTAGTCAGATGTTGAGTGGTTGATTTGGTCACCTTCTCTTGATTAGTGAGCCATAGTATTTTTTGGCCCATAGTATTGTTTTGATGTAATCCTATAAATTCTTGAGTCTAATAATGCGAAGGTAATCAATATGCCTATTTTGTGTTCCACAATCTTCTACTTCTTGTCTTTAATCTTTAAGAAGAGTAGCATCTAGGAGCAACATCTAGGATTTCTCTTATCTCTCCTTTTAACACCTTGGCATCACTAATGGGTTTCATGGTCAGTGTCCCACCTCCTCTACAACACAAAACTAGCAAATGGGATGTTTGTGAAAATTCAAAAACTTAAATTTCATAATAGAAACTACAAACATTATCAATTTGCATGCACTTATATGTTGTCATTTCCCATGCTTGTCTCATCTCGATGCATTTATACATCACTGTAAATGCGTGCATCTATCAACAATGAGTGACAAAATTTGACACCTATCAGTGAACATAATAGACAAGTCTTCCCTTTTGAAACCATGGATTTCGTGTCCACATTCCATTTGGTTTTCTTAGTAATTCAGTATTGCAAGTTGTGTTGGTTATTCAATTTGACATTTTGTGTTCCTCCTCCTTGGCTAAGATTATCTAATGCAATGATTTCTCCAACATTTATTTCTTTCAAAGTATATTTTCATTTTGGTGTCTGACAACTAAATGGAGGGTGGTTCACAGTTTCTTCATTATCTATTCAAAATAGTTAAAGGGTCTAATAGCACTAATTTCTAAGAGCATCTTTCTTCATTATGTCCTTCAAAATAGTTGAAGGTTTAATAACACTAATTTCTAAGAGCATCTTTGGGCATGGTTACCCTTTTCATTTTCAAGTTTAGGAAGTCTATCTTTAGAAGGTGTTGGAAATTGATCAAATACACATACTTTGTTTCAGTAAATGAGAAACCTATTCATATAATTTAAATTCTCAATATTTATTATTTATATAAAAAGTTAAATTTACAAATAAATTTAAGTAGTAACTTTTATATATATTTTTATTATCATAAGTAGAGTTTAATAAGAGATCAATCATATTAATTTGTTTGGCTTTGTTAAATAAAATTGCTTTTTTCTTAATTTCATGGAAATGTTTATAGTGAGTGTGGGTGTTTCCATCTATTTGTATTATAATGCATCATTATTTCTATTTGTTTTGATTATGTCTAGATATTAAAAAAAAAACCTTCACCTTGATAAAATATAGTTTGTTTCATTTTTCTCTATAACTACTTTTCTTATATACCCATCTTAATTGTAATCTTTAAAAAGTTATTCATTTTATATTCTTCATATATCCATGTTAATTGTAATTTCTAAAAAGTTATATAGTCGTTTTAAAAATATTTTAAATCATTTAATTTATAAGAATTTATTGGTTTTCTTAGAAATGTGTAAAAACATATGTTTTTATTATGAAATTATAGGTTTAAATCCATAGAAACACGATATGTATATCTCTATAAACTTCAGCAATTATATTGCTAACAGGGTAGGAATTTCAAATGAGGGACATCTGTCAAAATTGCCAGTAATAATCAAAATCTAAAATAGTTTTCTGTATTCTAAGCTAGATTTTGACGGTTTCAGTAAAATTTTAACTGTATTTGACGAGTAAATTGACCCATAACGGGCATTTACCTGTCAAATCCCATCCCATAGAAGAGATTCCTTTGTACTTAAAAAAATCTTTTACACTAAATTGAATCAATAAATTAACTAATTTCAATAAAATTAACTAATTTCAACAAAAAATACTACATTAACTATCAATATATATCTTTTTTCCAACGAAAAAATTCATATTATATATATACAAAATACATTGTGAGGATGGTCACTATCAATATTTGATAAGTGATCATTAATCCCATATGTTCAGCTCAAATGCTAATACATCAAAAATGTTCTTAAAAACATCATACCCCAATGTACAACCCAAATAGCTATAACTGCAAAGTGTTATAATAAACCCAGCTTCATACCCAATGTTTACACAAAAAAAACTATTAACAACAAGCATGGTATAATAAACCGGCATCATAATCTATCAAAAAAATATCTTTTAAATCCTGATTAAAAAACCCCTTTCATACTTCAAAAAAGATATATGTCTTAATACATAAGTATGTATACCACAAAAATGTAAAAAAAGTTAAAACCACAGCTGTTGTTCACAACTTGATCTTCTTCATCTTTTCAAACTATCCAGAAAGTTATATTCTTCAGACTAGGAAATGTCAAAATATTCTTCATTAGCAATGTCAGTGCTGGACAATAAGCTTCAAGGACCTATATAAAAACAGTACCCACTGATAGTCAAAATATCCAAGCTATATTAGCCAAATATGTAAAAAACAGTTAAAAAACAAGAGTTTCCATAAGTCTGGGAGTATATATCATCATCAGGAATCCATAATCTCCCCCAAAACAGAGTGATTAGAATACCTGAAAAGTATCCTGTCTTCTAGTCCCATTATACTCACTAATAATCCAGTGCCCAAACAGTTTTTTCCCACCATCATTAGCAATTTTATCAGCCAATGTATTCCTTTCCCTATAAATATGATGATAATCAACCTGCTCAAAAAATTCATTAAGTATGATTACCTCACACAGCAGTTGTGCAAGATGTAGATTATGACTTCTAAATTTGCCCAAAATCCAATTAATAACAAGCAAGGAATCACCAAACACCTGTAATCTCGAAACCTGCTTATCCAAAGCCAGAGTTATGAGAAGTTTCAAAGCAAATAACTCTGCATAATTGTTTGACCCTTCCCCCAAACCAACTATAAAGGTAAAATAATGATCATCTTTGAGAAAAAGTACCCCACCAGCTCCACATACCTGAGGGCTACCAGAAGCAAATCCATCAAAAAAACCCCATGGTTTTGTTTTATCAATAACTTCCTCAGTAATGACTCTAACCTTCAAAGTAGCCGTATCCAATGGATAAGATGAAAGCAAACCCAAACTAAATGCTGAAACCTGCGCAGGGGATGTGTCAAGGTTATCAAAATAGCTACAGTTTCTAGATTTCCAAATAAACCAAAAAACTAAGATAGGCAATGATCTTATTGGTTGTACCTTTGAATTGAAAACCCAATTCTTTAAACAGTTGAGAACTGTGTCCCCAACCCAAAGATTCTGAATATTTACCTTAGCTTCAATCTCCTTCCAAATAGATTTGGTATAAGGGCACTCAACCCCTAGATGTAAATTTGATTCAAAATCACTCTTACATAAATGGCATCGGCCAGGACCTTCCGAGCCCCTTCTAATAAGAGTATCCCAAGTAAGGGCTTTACTTGAGAAAAGTGCCCAACAAAAAATATTTGCTTTAAGAGGACTCTTCAAATGCTAAAACATATTCCACCACCATTCAGTTTCCCTGACATGTTGTTCCTGAATTAATTGCATGTAACCACATTTGGGAGAGTAAAAACCAGATTTAGCCTGATTCCAGACAAGTACATCTTCCTCATCTTTAAATCTTATAAAACTGGATTTAAGAATGGCTAAATAACCATTCCAGGCACTAATATCATGATTCTCAACAAGACCTAAATCATAAGAGCTTAACCAAACCTGTTCCATAAGGTTAGTTACAGGAAAAATCCCAACATCTTTTAAAAATAATAACCTGCAGAGTGCAGACTATTAATCGGCTGGGACGGTAAGATATGGCGCCATTTACAACCTGCCCAAGGATCCAAACCAATTCTTACATTAGCTCCATTCCCAATATTACATACAAGAAAATCACCAATAAGATGAAAAGTCCAGAGCACAGATTTCCAGCAAATGGAAATACCTGATTTCTTCTTATCACTTACTCTAATCCAATCCAACAAAGAGAGAGGTCTGATATATTTCTGTATAACAATTTGTACCCATAAACCAGATCCATTAATGATGTTCCAAACACTTTTGGTTGCAAGTGCTTTGGCAAATAAAGCAGGTACTTTCAAACCCCATCCTCCCAAAGATTTTGGACTTGCCAAAACCTTCCATGAAGTCCATGGCATCCTAGATGAGGATCCATCTCCACCAGACCATAAAAATTTAAAACATAGTTTTCTTATCTTCTCAATAATCCCAGAAGGAATCCAGAAGTGCATCCAAAAAACTGGCAAAGCTTCAAGCACAGAATTAATCAGAACAAGCTTGCCACCCCTAGATAGCCATCTATGGCTCCAATGCATTATGCATTTTTCAACCTTAGCAATAAGCCAATCCCAATCTTTCAGCAAATATCTGCATGGTTTTAAATAAAAGCCAAGGTATTTCATACCACTGTTAATATCTAAAACAAAATATGAGAAAATATTTTGTAATGAGATTAACTCATCATCATCAAGTTTGGAGTAATAAAATGATGATTTATCCTCATTGATCATCATTCCAGTAGCTTTTGTAAAGTCCATCAAAATCTCATATAAAATGGACAAAGACTGAGCTGATCCATTAGTAATCATTACAATATCATCAACAAATAGAACATGTGTCAATGTAATATTATTACCAAAAGAAATGCCCTTGAAAAAACCAGTGGATTTTGCAGATAAAAGAGCCCTAATCAAACCTTTAGCAACAACAAGAAATAGTAAAGGTGCAAGAGGGCACCCTTGTCTAAGTCCTCTACCAAATTTAAAGAAACTTGAAGCCACTCCATTAATCAAAACAGAAAAAAAAACAGTAGTTAAACTGCTCATAACCCATGTAATGAAGGGAACCCCGAAACCCATTTTGGTTAAAATAACCCGCATATAAATCCAACTGACCCTATCATAGGCTTTAGATAGATCAATTTTCAGGATCACCGACTTTAAACCCTTACAGTGGATAAAATGTAATCCTTCCTGAACAGCACCAACAACATTATGAATTTGTCTGCCAGGAAAAAACCCAAACTGCTCATAAGAAATATATCTTCCCAATACTTTCTTTATCATGGTAGATAAAATCTTACCAATGATCTTCTAGCTGAAATTACATAAAGATATAGGTCTATAACCATCAAAAGTGCTTGGATTATCAGATTTTGGAATCAGGACAATAAAGGTTGAGTTAAAAACAACAGGGATTTTACCACTCTTCCTAGAATCCTCAATAACCCTTAATAGATCCAAACCCAACATCTCAAAAAGTGACCTATACACCTCTACAGGGATCCCGTCCGGACCAAGGCTCTTATCATTTTTGCTTAGATTAAGTATAGAAAGAATCTCTTCCAAAGTTATAGGTTTCATAAGATCAGAATTCTCCTCATCCGTAATGGAAGAAGGAAAATTGGCAGAAACTTTCAAAAGTTCAGAAAGATAAAGATTAGAATCAGCTTTAAAAAGTGACTCAAAATGGCTAATAGTAGCCCCAGCAATATCTTCAAAACCTTCCACCTCCTTTCCCCCATAATCTTTTATCTTCCATATTGAATTTGTATTCTTTCGTTGATTGGCAAATTTATGGAAAAATGGTGTATTTTCATCACCACACATAAGCCATGTGGCCCTGCTTTGCTGTCTGGCCTCATGTTCACCTTCCAAAAGGATTTTCCTCTTACGAGCTTCCAATTCGATCAAGGTTGCCTTATCGTCATCAGTATGGAAACCAAAACCATACCTCTGAAAAAAAACAGACAACATAAGCTCAACTTCCACTAAATCTTTGAACTCCATCTCCTTTTTATTTACAGACCAAGCAACGGAAACCTCCTTAATTTTCTTAAGATTTGTAGCAAAATGAGAAGCAGGGGATTCATGAAAATTATCAGAATAAACCACCCAGGAATCTTTCAAAGATTTGACCAAATCCTCATTTTCAAGCCAATGAGGGTTGAATTTGAAAGGACTTTTCAATTGTATCCCCCTATTCAAAATCTAAAGATAAACAGGATGGTGATTAGATTCTCCACCACTTCCCACCCACTGTCTAAAGAAGTAATCAAAATCAAGTAAATCAGTTGATAACAAAAACCTATCCAATCTTTTACAAATGTTATCTACTCCCACTCTTCTATTATTCCAAGTGGGGAGCACGACTGAAGGAACAACATCCACCATGTCATAGTTTTCCAGGGATTTAGTAAAAAAATCAAAAAGAGGGTCCAATCTAGCTCTATTGCCCCATATCTCAGAAAATCCCAATTGAGAAATTCAAATCCCCTCCTAGAATTAATTTCTCACCTTTATGGCAAATCAAATCAAAAAGATTTCTCCAGAAACCTTCTCTGTCACAGTAAGGGCCATAGATATTGACCACACAGATTTCCAAATTTAGTTCAATAGAGAACAGTGATGCACAAAGTCCCGAATCCACTCCCCATGCATTCATAAGGTGGAAAAATCTAGATCTCCAGCCTAATAAAAGGCCTCCAGATTTGCCCTGTGCATCCAAAGATAAAAAATTCCATCCCTTCAACAATGATTCCATTTCAACCACAAACAGTTGCCCCTTACCCATAGACTCTTGCAAGAATAAAAAATCTACATGTTTATCTTCAACCAATCTGCATATTGCTAGTTTTTTTGGTTTACTAGCCAAACCTCGACAATTCAGGGTCATACAAATCATAAAATAACCAAAGTCGAGGACAACTCTGCTCTAAGAGTCCCAAATGAATGAAACTGTTCATGCTCCTTCAAAGAAACACCATCAGTTCTCATACCTAAAGTATCCCATCCCCCAACAATCCCTGAAGAATCTAGACCATTCCCATGTAGAAAAGAACAATCCTGATTCTCTGACATATGAACTGGGGAAATATTACCCAGATTTAGACCCACATCAGAAATTCCATCAGTAGCAGTAGAAAAGGGTAAAACACAATGGCTATGAGGAGATAGGCATTCAACCCCCTCATCAGAGCAAACTAAACCCTCTTCCCTAGTATTACGGGTAGAATCCCTCCCCTTTTCAGCAACAACAGAAGACCCCGGATGTTTAACCCTCCAGACAAGATTAGGATTAATCCCCTTGTAAGAATTTTTTTTTCCAAGGTTAAATGACATTGAGATGCTATATGACCATACCTATGACATCTATTGCATTTGAAAGGAATACCAATGTAATCCAGAGATTGATTGAAAATAGTATCCCCAATTTTAATATCAATATCAGAGGCTAATCCATTCCGCAAGTCCAAATAAACTAAAACCCGACCAAGACAGCATACCCCAGAAACTAAATAGGAAAGATCAGCTTCTATAAAAGATCCAAGGGTATTACCAATAAGTTTGAAAAAAGGAAGAGACCATAACTAAAAAGGTAAATTGGGTAATTTGACCCAAATAGGCATCGCATCATACCTCTCATGCCTTGGATAAAAAAGAGGAGTCCAACGCTTTAGCATTAACCCTGAGTAGTTCCACTTCCAAATTCCTGACAAAATTTTATCTACATCTGTCACATTGTTGAATTTAAATGCCAGCCAACCTTTCGGAAGAAGAAATATGTCAGGACATATGACATTTTCCCAAGTATTTCTTGTTTTTGGGGTAGCGGGGTCCATCAAAAGTATGCAGCGTGGGTACTCGTTGGATGTAGAATCAAATTCCGCATCCAACGAGCTCTCCCGATCGAAATTTGAGTAAAAACACAATGAGATATGTCGAAAATACGAACAGAAAAAGTAGTTTTTTTTAATGACAAATATGTCAATTCAACCATTATGGTTGACTTATTTTATTGAAATTCTATTGGTTCTTGAATTCCAACTCACAAAAACTTATTTTGGCACGTTTTCTTATAAGGCCCATTTTAGACCCCAAATTTCCTCTAATGATCCACCTTACGAACAATGTTTTTTTGTCTCTTATGAACAATAGGAACACCAGGTATATCCAAATCAACTGCCAAAGATGGGGCAGAAGCTTCAGAAGCCCCATCCAAAGTCTTGGACTTGCCCAAAACCTTGAAAGAACCTCCCGAAATAAGAGCATTATCCAGACCCCCATTTGCCTGACCCAGGGAGGAACACACAACTCCATAACTAGACACCAAACCCAAAGGGTCATCCTTCCCCAAAAAGGCATTTGTCTTCGGATACAAATTAAATTCATCACCAAGATCCTCCTTCCCATCAGAAATCGACACCAACGCTTCAGTAGGCATTTGATGTGAAAACCCCATAACAAGAATAGTCTTCTGTGAAGAAAAACTTCCAGGACAATCGTCTTTAAATGTCTTCGCCCCCAAAACACAACACACAGAAACATTCAAACCCTGAACCTCCATATCTGGGGAAACACATGCAAACCCTAAACCAGACCCCAAGTCCCCAGGACAATCTTCCCCCAAAAGTGCAATCACATTCGGAGGATTAACATGATTGTCTGCATCTACATTCACCCTCCCAACAGAAACCGACAAATTAATCTGAGAGGAAAAAGTATTTTGAAATACCTTGTGTGAAAAATACGAAGCATCACCCACCATCTGAGAAGAATAGTTTCTAGAACAGTCGCCAAGAATTTCCTTCGACCCCAAAACATATCGTCCAGAATCTTTCGCCAAATCCACACAAAGAGGAGGCCCTGAAGCGTCACGAACCTTTGGTGAAAATTCCATAACCCCCACCAGAGAACACACAAACTTCAGAGAAGAACGCGCTGGATCAAATGGTTTATCCACCTGAGACCTAGTAAATATCCCTCTTCCAATTAAAGGAGATCGAGCCATCTTCTAGTTCGAATTAACCGACACCGCCCCACAAATTGAAATTGATAGCTTCCCAGAATAGTTAAACGTGTCCTTCACCAACTTATCAGAACAAAGAAACGGTGCCTCCACCATTTGCGCCATAGTTAAACACGGATTCGGAGAAGGCACAGAGCTGATAACCGGCGCATTCACCATCACCCCCACCGCATCGCTCACAGGAAGACTAGATGACAAAACTGAGCCATTAGGTTTTGTTCTCAACCCCCGAGACCGTGTAATATTCTGTCTTCCCTTAGGTGGAGTACGAGCTTCGATTTTTATTGCTTGTAGAGACATAACCCACCGCCAAAACCAGCAATAAAGGATCCAATAAAGAATCCAAAATGGAACCCCGCTTCAACGTTAATGCTAATTAAAACAATTAACCGCGTTCTGTCGTCAACGTCACTAATCCGACACTTCAATGTCAGCAACCTTCAATCTCCGGCATCAACTTCATTTCCGAAATTCCGATATTATGGTCAGTATCTATGCCAAAACAGTAGAAACCTAGGTATGTGGCCTCCGAGATCCGCCAAAATGCCTGTCAGAACAAAAAATCTCCAAATGTAATCCCGTACCACAAGAATATTAATTCAAAACCAAATCAAATTAAAAGCGGTCCTAACACCAGTCTAGATGTCCAGCAATCAACGCCCATAATCACCAGGCATATGTGCTATGAATTCGCGTCCGGCCTCCAAATCACATCTGACCACCAAAGGTACGTTCTGTAATAAAGTCAAATGCCTCCAAAAGCCTTGATAAACGCTCCAAGAATCATTCTACGCTCCAAGAATCATGTCATCATAAACACCTCCTATCAATATATATATCTATCTTAGACCCAAGTATTCAATAAAATACTGAAAACAACCCAACTTCTTTATATGTAGATTTTTTTTATTTACATAAGAAAAACCTTTATGAGTCGTTTAAAATGCCACCGAACTATTTCATATATTCAAAATTCAGTTACGATTTGGATATAAACCTATATGTAAATTCTTTTTATTTTACATACATTTATGCTTCTTGTAAAATGCCACCGAACTATTTGATATATTAAAAATGCAGTTACGATTTGGATAAGGTTTATTTGATAGATTCAAAATACAGTTACGATTTGGATGAGGTTTAGCTTTATGTAAAAAGAAATATTTAAGGCACCACTGCCATCTGTCCGATTTACAAGGGCACGTTATGTGAATCAACCCTCGTTGGCTTCTTGCGCGCCAATGTCGTATCTGGACTTTTCTTGATCCGTTAATCTTTTTCTTTCTTCACAAAAGAAATCCATATGTACTAATTCTTTTCCTTCAACTACTTGTATCGTAATAATGAATTCAGGAGATAAATAAGAAGACGCTGTATCTTCATTGCATTATTTTACAGACTTGTAAACTAGAACTAGCTTTGCTACCAGACCAGAAGTTGAGCGATCATGTTGCATAAGATATGGGATGACACTCTTGGCGGTCCACAGCCAGACAGCGGCCTCAGCAAGCTGCGCAAGAGTTCTACTTTCAACACTACCCATGGATCTGGTAAGACGCTCTGATAAATTTAGATGGCAGAGTAACAGCTTATAGCGTAACAGATTCAATCCATTTAGACCATTTGCATCGCTCTTTATTAGTAGCAGCAATACGCAATTTATACTTAATATTGGGTGTTGTGATCACATGAAGCAGCAGGCAAAATGGAGGCCGTGAGATCCCTTGATGCTGACGATTTGAGTGAGGGAAATCGCGTGATTAGATCAAATCGGCCAAAATTGTATTTTCAGCGCTCGCAATCCATGCAGGAAAATAGTTCATCTGGTAGCCCCCCATCTTCACCAACTACGGCCTCCTCCTCATCCGCTTCCTGTGAGTCATAATTCCCTTTGTATTCATTGTATCATTTTTCGTAATTTAAATTTATTGTTTTGGTGTACTAATAAATGAAACCATATATGGTGTATGAATGAATTATACAGCTACTCCGCGAGATCGGGAGAATGTATGGAGAAGCGTGTTTGACCCAGGGAGTAACCTCAATACCAGGTCGATTGGATCTGAAAAATTCGACCAAGCAGAACCACAGAGCCCTACTGTTTATGATTGGTATCTGCAATATCTTCTTTACAATTAACATATTGTTGCAGCTTCTTCAAATCTAAATACTTTGTTGTTGGTATGATTCAATTGATTCTGTACTCTCTGTATTTGGGATGGCAATTAACAGGCTCTACAGTGGACAAACGAGATCCAAATGGCGCTAAGGACATTCTCATGCCGCCACCGCCCCCGACTTCTGGAATTCAGACAGTATGATGTATATATGTGAAGTCCAAAGAGTGTAATGTACAGCATCTTTTTTCGTAGTGGTATAGTAATCACAAGGTATTTGCAATAATTGCTTTAGTGTGGCATTGTGGTATTAAGTATTAGGTATTTGCAATATCCATTCGTGAAGTTTGGTAATAGTGGTGAGACCGGTTAAAACGGATTTTGAAATAACTTTTAGTATATGATCAAGTGTTGCAGTTTTTTGTGTGAAAAAAAATTACATGCATTCAATCCTGCTGTATGTGTCTTTCTGAACCGAAAGAATGGTGATCTCTGTTTTTTTTTTTACTTAATCTCTGTTTTTTTTTTACTTAATCTTGTTAGTGAGTGGAGATTTTATTATATTTTTACTGAACAAATCTATGTAATTTAATTTCTCTTATTGAAATAACAAGTTATTGTTAGGTGCTTTACATTCATGACCTTCTCTATTTTTCTTCTCTATTACATAATTTCTTATTTCTTCCAAGCTATATATATTTGAGATTATAATATTATTTTTATATTTTCCAGATTTTCCACAATATTTCAATTAAAAAAATTTATAATATAATCTCAAAATCTTTAAAGAAATACTACGAGTTCCAGATAGTAAAAAATCAGATAGAATCATTAAAAATTGATCCTTATCTATCATACCACTTATTCTTCTAAAACAGCAAAAGAACATAGTTGCAACTGTCTAACTGAGTTCCATATTTGATGACAAAAATATAACGGTTACTACAGTCCTCCATAGCTGAAATAAATATAAGTTACTTTTCTTCTAAGCAATTTCAGAAGTCACTGTCTCTCACCTGAATTTTACAAACAGAAATAACCGGATGATTGTGAAGCTTTTCATAGAAAAAGCCAACTTATCTTCTCCAATTGCCTTTTGATATTTATTGTCTTTAGATAAGTTAGTTTAGATTTACAATAGCAATGCAAATATAATATAATTTTGGATACATTTCTATATTCTCATGAGGGTTAAGGTTTTGATTTTGATATTTGTAATTATTTCGATATCTTATTGAAGCTGTAGGTGGATTAAAATTATGGTATTATCTAGCTATAATTATTTTGTTATCATTACTTTAAAACTGTTTATGTTTTTATAGTGGCTTGTATTTTAATGAACTGTAGTAATCATAAGCCATGTTGATAAACATTTACAACCCAGCATTCAACAAAGAATTTACTTGCCCTATTGTATGTAGGGCGTTCCCTCCAAAGTAGCTTGGGGAGTTGAACTTGGGACCTGCGCTCTAATACCATGTAATGTAGTTATTATACCAAAACATGAAGATGTTGGTAAACATCTGCAACCAAGCATTCAACAAAGAAATTACTTGTTCTATGTAAGGTGCCCTCCAAAGTAGTTCTAAGGAGAGTTGAAAATGGGACCTAAACTCTAATACCATGTGAGGTTTTTTATTAAACTAAAAACTTAAAATGTTGTAAACATTTGCAACCAAGTACAAGGTCCCATTATCTAGAGTGACAGTTTAATCCACTATTCCCATACTACAATACAACACTGTGTAATTTACTCTTAAATGAAAATAGAGATGCAGTATTCTACATATTTAAAAATAAATGTACATACTTAGCTTGATTAATATTCTAAAAAATGCTTAAAATGAAGTGTCATACATAAACTTGTGGAATAGGATTTAGTACAAACAATCTGATCAATATGCTCTCTTCCTTGGTTTAAGACTAGCTATTGCTTTGTTAATTAGTTTTTTTTGGTGATTATTGGAGACTCTTATCATATTATCTCAGACTAAATGCCGTAAAAAGCTAAAGAAGCATATAGCAAAAAAACTAAAGAAGTAGATAGCAGGTCGGCTTTGAAAATGAGAATCAATGGTCTTTTATAGTGATCCCTTCCTGTCAAATTTATTATCATGTTCGTCGCCAGCATAATTCTACATATTTCGGCTTCAAATGAGAATCAATGGTCTTTTATATTGATCCCTTCCTCTAAAATTTATCATGTTTGTCGCCTGTGTTGATGGTTTAGCTAATAAAGCTTCGCTTTTGAAGTAGAAATCTATTATAGAAAATGGAGTCCAGAGGCAAGACATCTGGCCATTAACTTTTTTCTTCCATGGAACAAATCTTCCTCCCAAAGTTTATTTGCATTTCTGGGATGTTGGCACTACTCGGGTAAGGAGAAATCTCCATCCCGTTGAAAGTTATGCACATATGTTAGTTCAACAATTACTTTGAAGATCAAAGCGACAGCCTTTCAGGTATTGATGATCTTTTTTCAAGTTTTCTTGGTCATAGCCTCTGTCTCCATCCCACGTCTCTGATTTCCTGTGTGGGTGCTCGAATTAAGTTTGGGAAAGCTATTTGGATATCTATTTCTTGGATATACGTCTCTGATTTCCTGTGTGGGTGCTCGAATTAAGTTAGGGAAAGATATTTGGGATATCCATTTCTTGAATATAGTATCCACTTTCTAGGGGAAAGTGGAAGATTAACATAGTCCAGGTGGGAATATAAATTCTTCTATCTTTGATGATGATTTGGCTTTGGGGAAGGTTATTGTCTATAATCTCAAGAAAACTTTGGTTTATGCTAGGTAGCTCTAGATCTTTAGAGAACAGAACTATCCCCACTTCTTTCCCTTTTAAATATACAGTGAGGTGGAAAGCTTCTTATGGAATATCTTTGGTTGAGAGTTCTAAAGCTCTAACTGGCATCACGAACTTCGAAGATAGATTAGGTGAGTTTTCTGTCAGGGGTGATAACTTACAGTTAGATATTTCATATTCTCGTCTTCATGAGAGACATGAAGTTTTTGATGGAAGGTGTCATTATTGAAATTCAGAATACTTCTTCTCATTCTCCAAATGTTGCTTCTCGGTTTGATGGTGCTGAGCTAATTATGTATCTCCCTTTGGAAAGTTCTGTTCGGCCTGAAGCTTGTTTAGAAGATTTTGAAAACAATGCACGAAGGTTCACAGATTAGATACTTGAAATCTTCAAAACAATACTGAATCATGAAGGAAGTTTAGTAGGTTGGATCTCTCGATCAACTGAGAATTCAATAGATATAAAAGGTGATGATTCAATCGTGCAACATCCTGTAAAAAGCTCCAGTTTAATCGATGATGGCAGCGTAAAGCCCAAAAGCTTCTCTGGATACACATGATGTTGAAGTTCATGGCTTTAGTGAATATTTCAGATTACAGATGCCTCTATTCATGGAGGTAATTACAAATGATATGTATGATAATGAGCAAGAAGCTTAGAATTTAGATAGCAATGATACTCTTTTGTTTGTTTTGTTTGCTTATTGCTATTAGGACAGTTTGTTAAAGTTTACAGTATTTTGGAGACTTCAGTTTTTTTTAGCAAGTAATTTTAATGGATCACTTTAATTAAGACTGCCATTGATTTGGCACCTAAAAACTTGGGAAATTTTTTACTGTTTACTGAATTTATTCATCCTTGTTCAATAAAATTCAAAAAAAAACTTGGAAATTTTTTACTGTTTACTGAATTTATTCATCCTTTTTCAATAAAATTCAAAAAGCAACTTGAATTACCGAATATTGGATGATATATATGTGATATATTTTTGTTGTTAGATTTTGGATGGGAGAACATTGATTTTTGATATAACATGTATAATGTATATTTTAATTCTTATAGTGTTATAATGGATAACAAGTATAGTATTTTTAATTATGTGAAACTATTTTTGGATATATAGTTTAAAAATGAAAAAGTACAATAATATTTTGAAAACTATTTTTATATTTGTTATTTTATCAAAATTAAGATATTCAAATTTACGTGGTTTTAAAAAAGAAAAAAAAGTGGAATGTTATTCTAAATTGTACTTTTATATTTACTAATTTTTTTTAAGCTATATAATTAAATTCAAATTTATGGTTGTCAACTTTGGGTTTACTTATTAAATGTTTTTGTACTAATTTTTTTAAGTTATATTCAAATTTATGGTTTCCAACCTTGCGTTGACTTATTAAATGTTTTTTACTATTTTTCAAGTTATATTTAAATTTATGGTTCCCAAAGTGGTTGATTTATTAAATATTTGTGGGAATTTTCTTACCAACTAAAACGTTTTTTAATATAAATATTGTATTAAATGTTTCTCATTAGGTTTAGAATGTTTTTGGATTTAATGGTTTTTAGGCACTTTGCCACTAAGTAATTGGGTGCTTGCAATTTAGGGAGCCTAGATTTGAAATACCTGTTTTATAGTGTATAAAAATTGTTGGAATTCTTTTAGGAACTTTGTTATGACATGTATGAGTCTTTCATAGGTTAGTTAGACATAATGATGGAATGATTCTTTATAAGAATCTTTCTTTCTAAGAATTAGAATCAACTTATATATCGACATTATTTTCTCAATAAAAATGATTTAGATTGACATTAAAATTAAAAATTATGATAAATACATGATTATTACAATAATATAAAAAAAAAAATTGACATTGCTACACAAGTGTAACTTTATGTCACATAAAGTAACCACTATGGAAACGGAAGATTCCCTTAAAATTAAAATGTTTCATGTGGTTAGCACTTCAGAATTATTTGAAGACTTGGGATAACTTAAAGAGAAAAGGTTGGGTTGGCCCGAGTTATTGTATTCTCTACAAAGAGTCTAATGAATCTACATATCATTTGCTTACTAGATGTGAGTTTCCCCTGGGAGGGGGAGAACTTTGATATATGTCTTTCTAATTGAATAAACTCAAGCAAAAATGATCATTCTCTGCCAGCTGTCATTTCCTAGAAAATTTGGATATTGAGGAATATTTGTCTATTTGGAAATCATCTTCAGAGCTCCTTTAGCATTTGTAAGGATATCCTACCAATTGGTGCTATTGGCTATTTTGATGGGGCAGCCAGGATTTTGTGCTGCAGGTGTAGCTTTAATGATTAATAATATCCACTCTTTCAAATACAAACTTGCATTGTGGTACATGTACGAATATGAAAGCAGAGCTATTAGCTCTCTGGTGCTAATGCGAAGTTGCTACAATATTTGTTATTGTTTCACTCCAGGTTTGTGGTGACTCAAGGGTCACTATCAAATGGGCTATAGGTGATTTCAATCTTCAAGTGCTCACTCTCACTCCTTGGTGTAAAAGAATTCAAGATATGATAAAATGTTTTCCCTTATTATCAACTTCCAACACATCTTTAGGGAGCAGAATGAGTTGGAAGATCAACTTCCGACACATATTTAGGGAGCATAATGAGTTGGAAGATCAACTTTCTAAAGCAATGTTGGATGGATAAATTGGCATTTTGCTCTGGGAAGAAGTCTTGGATAACCTACTGATTGACTCGAGCTCCATCAACATTTTTGAAATTTAGACTGATGATCATATTATTTTTCCTCTGATTATCTCTTGTTTAGAAGCTTAGTTCTAGTTTCATGATATTGAACAACTATGTCCATAAGATGATGTCTATGAGAGAGACTATGTACTTTTTGATTCATATGAATAACAAAAGTATGTTTATATTTGTCTATTTGGAAATCATCTTCAGAGCTCCTTTAGCATTTGTAAGGATATCCAACCAATTGGTGTTATTGGCTATTTTGATGGGGCAGCCAGGATTTTGTGCTGCAGGTGCAGCGTTAATGATTAATAATATCCACTCTTTCAAATACAAACTTGCATTGTGGTACATGCACGAATATGAAAGCAGAACTATTAGCTCTCTGATGCTTATGTTGCTACAGTCTTTGGTATTGTTTCACTCCAGCTTTTTGGTGACTCAAGGGTCACTATCAAATGGGATATAGGTGATTTCAATCTTCAAGTGCTCACTCTCACTCCTTGGTGTAAAAGAATTCAAGATATGATAAAATGTTTTCCCTTATTATCAACTTCCAACACATCTTTAGGGAGCAGATTGAGTTGGAAGATCAACTTCCAACATATATTTAGGGAGCATAATGAGTTGGAATATCAACTTTCTAAAGCAACGTTGGATGATTAAATTGGCATTCTGCTCTGGGAAGAAGTCTTGGATAACCTACTCATTTCCATAAGACGATGTCTATGAGAGAGACTATGTACTTTTTGATTCATATGAATAACAAAAGTATGTTTTTTTCTAGAAAAAAAAGTTATGTAACACCACATATTTTAATAAACAAAATTACTTAAGTTTTAATTAAAATTATTTAATGAAAATTACATATATATTAGGATAATTTAATCATCATTATTAATGAGTAATGTTTTTTTAAATTTACACCTTAAGAAATTGGATTTATGAGTATTTGCTTTTTAAATTTACATCTTAAGAAATTGGATCCATGAGTAAATGTTTTTGAAATTTACACCTTAAGAAATTGGATTATTCATGAATATTTTTTTAATAAATTTACACCTTAAGAATTGGATTTATGAGTAATTTTATTTGAAATTTATACCTTCCAAAATTGAAATTTAAGATAGATTTATAATGTTTATTTTAAAATTACAACATATTTTATATTATATTTCAATTTCAAAATATTTTTATTATTTTTATTTTAAATTATTTTAATTAATTCATATTTTAAACCAAGTCTGTAAACTCTTTTAACTATATATTTGTATAAATTAAATATATAAGGTTATATATATTTTTATAAATTAAACATATTAAAGTTAGTATAATATATACTTTAATATTAATAATAAAATATAAAATATATATTAAAAAAATTATACTATTTTATATTTAAATATAAAATATATTTAAATATTTTTACTATTTTATATTAAAATATAAAATTTATTTAAAAATTTATATTATTTTAATGTAATTAAATGATAAATATAGATAGATTGCATAAGTAAGAATATAATTTTAATTTAATAAATAAAAAATTACTCTTAAGTTATATTATAAAATTTACCATATCAAAATATTATAAGTTTAATAAAATATTTTTTAAGTTATATTTTATAAAATTTATCATATCAAAGTTTTATAAAACATAATATTTATAAAAATGATTTGAAAAATTAAAAGTATTAAAAAAATCAATTTAAAAAAAAAGAGAAAAATGAAATAGATATTCACAATTCATAAATATAAAGTAAATAAACACTTTTCCAACTTTATATATATTTAATACATAATTTATATGACAAAATATACCATGTTTTGACATGAAGAAAATTATAAAAAATAACATGGTTAAAACTTGAAACTATACTTTTTTAAAGATGTTTTTATAAAAAGCCACCATGTACTTGCAAGTAGTATGAGTTTCATAGGAAATTGCTTCCACATGGACCTACATGGCTAATCTATAGTCAAACATGAAAAATATAGGCCATAGGAGTTTCTTGTGGTGGAGTTGAATCAATGGATGTAAAAGAATTGGTCTAATAACATGATTCTCTTTGTAACTTCAAAACTAATTTTGCTTAGTTCTTGTAGTTTAGGTAGGGTTAAAATGCTATCAATATTGCTTATTTTTAATTTCACTCAGAAAATGTGCTTTCTATGGGAAAATATTTATGTATATTATACTTTCGTTATGTCATCATAAATCCATGAACTATAATTGACAACTTTCTACTCTATAAGTAGATCTTAGAAAGCATGAGGTTCTCTATAAGTATATCTTAGAAAGCATGAGGTTCCCTATAAGTATATCTTAGAAAGCATGAGGTTCTCTTCTCTATAAGTATATCTTAGAAAGCATGAGGTTCTCTTTGTTGTTAATGTTATTTAATCCAATGGTATGGTTTTGTTATTTACCGAGCAAATTTAAGGTGCAATAAAAAAATTGTGTCACATATAGTACATTGCACATCTAAACATTTGATGTATTATGGTAAAAATTCAATTCAAAAAATGTAATTCTAAAGAGGTCAAATTTTGAAAAAAAAAAATCTAAGCATTTACTACCACTTAAAATAATGACTAACCTATATTCTGTGGCTAGCAACATTATGTTTAGTTAAGGCATTTACTTTTTTGTTATAACTAAAATGTTTTTTTTTGTATTAAAAAACTTGGTTGGGCATAGCCATCAACCAATTTACAAATATGCCGAGATTTACAATTCCTTATTTCCAAAACTACTTATTTTCGAGGATAATACAAGTGGCAACGCCCCTCTATTCTTTCTTATGGAATCTGATGCTTCAAGCTAGGTCCTTCATTCAGACTTAGCGTTCCTGTAGGTAGTTGGCAACCTCGATTAGCTTTGTAATCCACTTTCTTATTCAATTCTTGAAGTATATGATAAAAGCAAACAGAGGAAAATTCAATCAAGATGAATTGAAGCCTTTGCATAGTCCCGTTCAAGGATAGATTGTTGAACTGTTTATCAGAATTTAATACTTTGATTAGTATTTCTGAATCCCCAAATATTTGTAGGTCTTTATGTCTGGCTTCCTTTGCTAGCTGGTAGGATTTTAAAAGAGCAAGTATTTCCGCTTGGTTATTCGTGCTTTGTCCTAAGCCCCAACAGAAACTAGTTTCTAACATTACTCCTGGGTAGTATATCATTCCCCCTGCTCCAACTATCCTCAGAATTCCTTTGGATGCTTCATCGAAGAAGACTGAAACTTTATTTTGTCTTTGCCACCATTTTGAAAATTCTTTTTCCAGAAGTCTTATTTTCCATTTTGGTTTTGTAAAAGGCTTACTAGAAACCTTTTGAAATTTTGTCGGTTGCAAAGAACCATACCATTGATATTCAGTTGTTAAGGGAACAGTTTTAAATTGGTTTCCCACTACTTCCAATAACATACCCTTTGCTTTTATTGCTACAATTTCTGGCTTCGTAAAACCGTTGTTAAAAATTAAATCATTTCGTGCAAGCCACATTTTCCACCATAGGAATTTTGGAATGGCTTTCCAAATTTTTCTCCATTTAGGACTGTTTGAACGATTTCTTGGATACCTTGAATTTCAGTTTGAAAACAAATTAACAATTTTGATTTGCACAGGAGAAGACACCGGTAAACCATTTAGTATCATCGCCCATGCCTGTTGAGTGAAATCCTAGTCGATAAACAAGTGATCTAGTGTCTCTGCAATGTGTCGACAAAAGAAACATTTGAACGGGTCGTTAAATCCCCTCTTTACCATATTTTCACATGTTAATGCTTTCTTATGCATTAACAACCACATAAAGAAGTTTACGCTGGGTACACGTGGAGAACTCCAAATGGATTTCCAGAGAGATGTTGGTTGTGATGGTGGCAGATTTGTTCGAAGAGATAAATAACCTTGCATTGTTGTGTATTTTCCAAAATTTCCCCATCACCATCGATCCTTGATTAAAGAGTGAATTGGAGTTATTCCTGTCAGCTCTGTCAGTAACAATTTTTTTTGTGAATTAAGCCATTCTGGTAGTTCTGGAAATTGCCAATCTACCCAGTTTCCTTTGCTATCTCACATTGAAATATCTGCTAGTCGTAATAGATATTTATTAACAATCCAAGTCTTGATCTATGTGAGAGAGGATTTGGTTGATAATGGAGCATGTCCTTGAATATTATGCTCCCACAGAAGAATTTTTTCCATTCCCTAGAATGTGGTATAAATGATTTTGGAAAAATTCAAGCCCTCTTCGACATAAATTCCATGTTATAGAGCGTTTGGGAGAGTTTACTTCCTATAGATTTCTCAAAGTTCCTCCCAAGAGATATTTTGTCTGTAATATTTGACTAACCAGATGTTTTCGGTCAGTAAAGGGTTGCCACAAAATGTTTCCTCCCATAGCGATATTTGTCAATCTTGGGTCTCTAATTTGCAAGACACCTTCTAACAAAGGTATTTTGACAATATCCCAGTTAACTAGGTGCAATCTATTTTGATTTCATTTTCCACCTCTCCAACAGAAATCTCGAATAAGTTTGGAAATATGGTCCATAATTGATTTTGGAGTAGGGAGAAGAGAGGATTGATATATTGGAAGAGATGACATAATTGAATTGATTGTTATAAGCTTCCCTGCTTTCGTGAGCCATTGTCCACCCCAAGAGGAAATTTTTCCTTTTATCTTACTAATTACTTCCAGCCAAAGAGAAGGTTTGTTTTGGTTTAGGGTTAAAGGAAGACCCTAATATTTAATCTTATCCCAGGTGTCATATCCAGAAAATTCTAATATGTTTTCTATATTCAATATTGTTGAATGATTAGTGTTCCAACGATACACTACACTGTTTCTATTGTTAATAAGTGATCCTAAAATAAGACAAAAGTTTTCCATAATTTCTTTGAAGACTCTTGCCATCTTGAGCGAGGCCCCTCCCAAGAGGAGGGAATCATTCGCAAAGAGAGCGTGATTGATAGAGTCTACCCCTCTTACTGACTTGATGCCTAAAATAATCCTGGATTCTTTTTTTGTGGATAAATTTCTGCTCAAAGTTTCAGCCATCAGAATATACAGGAACGACGAGAGCGGGTCGACCTGACAAAGACCCCTAGTTGCTTGAAAGAAATTTGTCGGTCTTCCATTTACTAATGGTGCTATCCAAGGTTTATCTGTAAAATATTTTATCAAATTTACAAATGCTGAGCTGAACCCAAACAAACGAAGAACTTTGTAAAGGAAGGACATCCTTACCTTGTTAAAAGCATTTTCTATATCAAGTTTGATTAGCATGCCTTTCTCCTGTATTTAGTAGCTGGATTGCATGGATTCCCAAACTTGGATCACATTATCCAGGATGTGTCTCCCTTTTGACAAACCCGCCTTGAAGAGGGGAGATCAACTTTCCTAATAGAGGCTTGACCCGATCAGCTAAAAGTTTAGAAAGGATTTTATAAGAAGCATTACAAAGTGATATTAGCTGGAATCTTTAAAATGTGGTCGGATTGACTTCTTTAGGGATTAATGAAAGAAAGGTGGAGTTGGTGAATCCACCAATTTTGGGTTTTATCTAAAAGGATTTGATCATCCTTAGGAGATCTTTCTTGATTACTATCCAAAAAACTCTATAAAAATGAAAAGAGAAGCCATCTGGTCCTGGGGCTTTATCTGGCTCCATAGATCATATAACATCAATGATCTCCTCTTCCATAAATGGCTTCATAATTTCTCCATTTACCTCATCATTGACCAAAGAGGGGGGGTATTGGACAAAACAATTGTGTTTAAATCATTCTCTATTAATCCATCTTCGTTAAATAGACCTTGAAAATGTGTTTAAGTCGCCTGCTTTATTTGAGAATTGCCATTAAAAATTTTACCATATAAGGAGGAAAATTATGAGATGTGATTGAGAGAGAGTCTGGCTATATACTTCCAGTGAAAAAATGATGTGTTTCTCCTCCTTCTTGCAACCATATGCTACAAGACTTCAATCTCCAATATTCTTCTTCCTTTCTAAAATCTCAGAAGGAGTTGAATTGTGCTTGTTGCTCTTTTTCCAGCATAGCTCAGGTAATTCATGTTTCCTCCATTTCCATTTGAATCACCTCCAGATTTTTCAGTGCCTCCATTCTGTCACTGGATGGAGATTTCAGAGATTGTTTAACCCATTCCTTAAGGGTGAGTTTTGTGGATTTTAACTTTCGATCCCATACAAAACTTGGCAATCCTGATACTGGCCGAGACCAAGACCATGAAACTATATTCATAAAACCTTCACTGTCTATATAGATTGGACTAAACTTGAATGGAATGGGACCAAGATCTTCTTCATCTTCAAACTGGAGTAGTATAGGTTTATGATCTGAAGTTAATTTTGGCAAAATGCTGGAAGAGATGATTGTTTTCTCCATCAAAAAAGAACTCTGAACCAAGAAACAGTCCAGTCTTGATGAGATGTCGGTCGCTCCTGCTCTGTTGTTGGTCCATGTGAATCTTCCTTTCTTTGGATTGAAATCTAACAAATCCCATAATTGGATAAAATTCTCCACTATTTTAAGCATTGGGTCCCTCCCATATACTCCTTCGTTTTTATCCTTGGGATCCATTGTGATATTAAGATCGCCAACCACAATTGTATTGGATGATGCATTTGTAGCAACATAATCTACAAGATAATTCCAACATTCCTTTTTCTCTAGAAAATTTACAGGAACATAATGATTAAAAATAGCCATAGAGATCTTACTTGCAATATGTCGAATTTTAGTAAATATTGAGTGATGAGTTTTAAATGAATTTTCCATAGAAAACGTATCCTCTTTCCGCAAGGTTGAAAGTCCTCCAGATGAACCCTATGCACTCACTGAAATCCCTGTGTTCTTTTTCCATTTCATTTTACTTAAGGAGAGGAGAGGTTCCTCATATACTTTTGTCTCTTGGAGAAATAGGACATCGAGAGAAGCCATTTTTATGAGGTCTTTTATAGATTCAGCTTTCGAAGGATTTCCCAACCCCCTGCAATTCCAAGAGACAATGTGCATTACTTATTAATGATAGAAGGTGGAGGACCTCCCTTTAGTCTAGCCTGATTATTCATTCCAATAGACATCTCTATTGTGGCTTGACTGCCTTGTATCTTTAGACGTTCGGTTTCTTCCTCTTGAACCTTCTTAAGAGATTTATGCCTTTTTTGGAGTACCTCTCAAGAGATTTTTCTTCAGAGGAGTCAGAATTATCCATGGGTTTCTTTTTTCCCTTTTTGCATATGTGGGGGAAGAGCCACCAACTAGAGAGCCAAGATCCCAAGGAGTTGAATCTTTGTTTTCTTCCCTTATCAATCCTTGAGATTGTTGAACTTCACCCTCTTCAAGCACTGGAGAATTTTCTTCTAGGTTTATCAACACTTCAAATTTTTTTTGTGATGTGATTTCCTTCATAGCTGTCTCATTCTCATTTTGCTTCTGCTCGGTGGGATTACTGCCCGACCCTGTTTCTCCTGTATTTCCTTTTGATCTATTAACTTGCTTTGATGTGCTATTTTTTGGACTTGAGTCCATTTTTCTCCCTTCTCTTTCTCAGCTTCCCCCTCCTATTTATTCTTACATGATCAAGCAAAGTAACCAAAGCCATGGAAATTCCTTCATTTGAAGGGAAATTGCTCATAATCGAGCTCCTATACATGTAACCAATCTGCTACTGTCAATTTAATTGCTTTAGGAATCCCTACCTCTGGATCGATCTCTACACAAATTCTGGCACAAGAATATTGTTCTCTTCTTTTAGCCCTATCTATGTACTTCCCCAATTTGTTCCCTATGTATTCTAAAGACTTTGGTTTCCAACAGTGAAGAGGAATATGCGGGAGTCTAATCCAAATAGGAACTGTTGAAGGCACATTTTGGCTCGAATCAAAATACGGTGTCCACTTGTTTAGGTACAACCCTTGAGGGCCCATGAAGTATGGACCATTTATAAAAATTAAATCTCTATCTTCTGTGTTTTCAAAAACAAATACATAATATCCCTGACCTACTAGATGACTACGAATTCCTTCCGAGATAAGAGGCTTCCAATTCCTCTGAACCCATCCATCAATTTCCTTGGGGGATGACCAGAGACGAGTAAGCTTACCAATAAGACCCTAATATGCAATATTCATACGGGAAATAAACCGAGGGTATACTTTCTAATTTCTTGAGAAAATTTAGCTGATTCGGACTGAGCTTCCTCTTACTACTTTCTGCAACCAATCTCCTGAAGGCATCAAGCTCACGGGGAGGAGAAGGACCCCCTCCGGTGGCCGTGGAAAATGCTCAAGTCTCTCAAAGCAAGCTTGGGGAGGTTCTTGGAGAAATCATTCACGCATGATGATGTTTAAGGCATTTACTTTCATAAGATAGGGATTGTATGATAAACTCCAAGTTGCTTCACTACTTAAAAAAATGCTAGAGAAGGTCCATTATCCATTTGATTTATTGGTAGAAACACCTTTAGTCCACACATACTAAAAATTTCCTCATTAACTCACATATACACTTCGCATATGGGTCTTACCTTAAATATTTTATTCATTCCTAAAAAGAATATTGGAATTTTTTCATTTAGCAACTCTACATCGTCTTCTTTCCCTTATATCTTATGTTTGTGAATCTACATTCTCTTCATTACAAGCATAGGAAGATGATATAGCTTCTTTCCCAATGTTCTCATCATCACTCTTTGAACATTCAACAAAACCCACTTCCTATTCTCCAATATAAGAATAATTAGTTACATGAACATCAATAATCTCAAGCCTTAAGTGTAAACTAGTAACCTAGAAGTAATTCCCTTCCCCAACTAGTCACTTGTTATGTTAATGGATTTCAACCCAAATTACCTACTATTTTTTTTTTTTTTATGTCTTGAATTTATATCTTTACATGTCACTTGTAGATTATTGGATGGACTTTTTCATAAATATAAGTTTCTCAATTGTGAACAAATGCCATGGATTATATTTTTGTTATGTGTTTGTTTATATTTATGTTACATAAATGCTTGTATGGATGAATTTGTTGATCATGGATTGGATGCATTCATGGTAGGGGTGATTGCATAATTTAGAATGGTAATTTGGTTATTGGATTGCTATATTTATATCTACTTCCACCAAAAATTAAATTCAAAATTGGTATCACAAATAGAATTTATATGTGGATTTGGGTACCCAATGGTACTCATAGTGGAAAGAGGCTATTGGGTACATCACACACATGGGAAAGAGCTTGGTTGAATGTGCCTACGATTCTAAAATTTCTTCATCTATTTCACCAGTTTTTCACTTTCAACACTTAATAACCTATATGTAGGTGCATTTCAATGACACCCAAGAGTTCCAAATAAATAATATGTTCAATATTTCACTATGGGGAAAACCTTTAGGGTCCTCGAACACATCCCAATAATAATATAATAAATTTTAAATAGGTGCATGGAATTGTTGTACTATAATATTCAGTTTGGACGTTTAATGCACCACGCATAAATGGAATCATTGTTTGTGTTGTACATGTTAGACTGATGCATGATCAATAAGGAGTTTTAGAACCTACTTTTCCCAAATCCATCTATTATCTTGCATTGTGGAGGGGAAACTTAAAGAAAACAGATAAGTACCCTCTAGGTTTGAATCAACATACTTTATTCCAGGGGGAAACATAGTCTTGCAATATCACATTGCATTGTATATTGAAAATGAGACATATAGAGAGAGGTATTTATGTTGTAGAAACAATTCCAAGATGCACATATTTTAGGTGCATATAACTTAGTAAGGGGCAATGTTTTAGCAAGGCATGTGAAAGGGATACTATGGAGCATTGCCATATATTTTTTTAGGTATTTTTGCACAAAGGGAGGGGGGAAGGCCAACAAACAAGCATATCCATACTGCAACCAAACAAACATTATGTTAGTAGGAGGCACCAATCTCTTGTGGATACCCCCATTGGCATATGGATCATGTTATATTGGATCTTATCTGTTGCTGTGGGCCTCATCTCTCAACCAATGTGGCATTAATGTTTTTTTTAAAGACCAAGTATCGTTGTTTAACTAGGGAATGATTACTATTATTAGTGACCCACGCCAAATTAGATAGTTGAGGATAGGGAGTAGTGGGGGTTTTTCATTTTGAGACTATAAGATAATAAATTTGGTCTTTCCCATTGTAACTAGAGGACATGACCTCTTCGTATTCCAAACTGAAGTCTGAAAAGAAAAAGTTATTTAATTCTTACTACACCAATTGAATCAAATTTATAGAAGTGGGGTAGTAAGCCTCCAACAACTCAATGTTTGCAAGAGAAACGATATATTGAGGAATATGGGTGCATCCATAGAGGTGGGTTACAAATTTTGGCAAAATGCAAAAAAATGTACCCTCGATCGAGGTCTCCATACCTCGATCGAGGGTTTAAGAAGCGCTCGATCGAGCTCCTGATCTCGATCGAGCGTTGACCTCGATCGAGCATTGACCTCAATTGAGCGTTGTAACTCGATCGAGGTTCCTGTTAAAAAAAATTATAAATAGGGCCGCGGGCAGAGCTGCGGCCATTTTCTCGATTTTTCCACAAAAATCCCTTGATCGAGCAAGCATCTTGACCGAGTTGTTGCGACCCTAGAGACCTTGACCGAGGAGTTGCGCCCCCAAAAACCTCAACCGAGCTACCACGCAAGCCACGCCCCCTTCCACCACGATGTCGGAGCATAGAGGTAACCCCCAAACTTTGTTTTTTGAAATTTAAATGGAATTTTAGTTTTTTTTTCAAGTTTTAAAATGTTAGGTTAAAATCGAAAAAATTCGTAGTTATAGATGTTTTTAGGTTTGTTTTTTTTGTTTAGTATGTTTGCAATGTGTGTCGGCAAGCAAAAATGCTATCGGTAGCATTTAAAAAATGTTTAAAATTGAAATTTGTTTTTTATTTAAAATTAAATTTTTTGTTTTATATAAATTTTGTCAATCGATAGCATTTATGCTGTCGGTTTAATTTTTAAATGTGTGCCCGACAAGCAGAAATGCTGCCCAAATTTTTTCAATCCTCCAAGAATACACGGAGAATTGAAAAAATTCAAATTTGTATAAATATTTGAATTTGTATAAATATTTCTATCAACTGGCAGCCGTTTATGCTGCTGGTTTAATTTTGAAATATGTGCCGGGCGAGCAGAAATGCTTCCCAATCTTTGTCAATCCTCCGATAATACACGGAGGATTGAAAAAAATCCAAACTCTATACGCGAGACAATCAAGAACCTTAAACCGACGTAGGCATTTATCTAAACAACCCATACATTTTACTTTAAAGATTTTGATATATATTCAAATATATATATATATATATATATATTATAATTAAAATATTCATATATATATATATATATNTTATTAGTTAACATATTTTTATTTTAGTTTATTGAAAAGTGTACTTATGTATTTTAGTTTTTTTAAGCTCAAACAAAAGTATGATGAAATTGTGGATTTTTTTTGTTTTTAATTTCAAGGAAAAAAATATTAATAAATAAGTGTGTAAATTATGAAAAAAAAATCGAATTAAAAAATTAATAGAAATTCATGATTTAATTTTTTTTAAAGAATATCAAATTAAAAAATCAATAGAAATCTATAATTTAAGATAAAATTATATTTTTGATATTTTTTAGAATATATATATTCAACATTCTGAAAATTATAAATTATAGATTTAGATTATTGTGAAATAATAGTAAAATATATTACTAATAAAATATATAAATTTATACATTAAATTATGGAAAACTCGAATTGTAATTTAATTTTTAAAAAATGGATGAAAGAATTTACATACTTATAATTTTAAAAATTAGTTTAAAATTATATATATAGTTTTAAATGTTTAAGAAAGAGTTAATGAAATATATAAATTTAAATTTTAAATTTTAGAAAATTAAATAAATAGTTTAAAGATTTAAAAAAAATGAAACTATCAATAAAATATAGAAGTTTTGATTTGAACTTATAGAGAAGTGGAACTATATCTTTTTGTTTTAAGGAAACTCAAATCTTAGTATTGTGGTTTTTCTTGTATTTCAACATATAAAAATAAATAAAAGCAAAAAATAAATAAAACATGAAACTTGTTATTCAAGTGTGAATCAAAGTTACCCAGGACAATATCAAAGAATTGGGCTAGCCTCTTGTAACAAACATACATTCCATGGTAACAAAAATTCAGAAGCAACCAACATTCCCTATGTAGACCAAAACAAGACTAAAGCACATGGCATGATTGACTTGTACCTAGTGGAAAAAAATCGACATGTTGAACATATTGTTGTATCTTTTCAGAATATCGTTGATGGAATGGTTGACTTACAGTACCTAGTGGAAAAAAAATGATATCGACATAAATTATGTGTATAAGTAAAGTTTAAAAAAAATTGAAATAAAAAGTTAGAGACTGTTACTGGATTGGGATGAAAAGTTAGAGCTTCGAACTAAGCGAAAACCATGAGTCCTAAGAAAACTTTTTCATTCAGACACATGACATGAATGATCAAGCTCAACTATCTATGAAAAAAACCTTTGCATGTGTCATTTCCTTATTGATTGTGCTCACACTCATGATCATTTTCCCATTATTAATGTGCACCATGTGATGATATATTAATCATCTCAAATCTACATATTTACTATTGACATATTTATCATTTATCTTATATTGTATGATGACTGCATTTACTATGCCTTATTTCATGTAGATGCATCTCTACAACGGGGTTCTTCGGTTCGCCCAAGGCAGACCACTAGCGTATCTGCGACCATTCCTCACCCTAGAGGTCAGCAGATGGCTCGTAAGTATACAATTGTGCATGATGTACTCTTTGTTGTTAGTTACATCAAATTAAATTGTTTCACATGTGTATATTTAATTATCAAATTGTATGTCTCTATTTTCACAGGTTCTCCTAGGCGTTCTATGCCGACACATGCTCCTGCTTAGGAGATGGGAGACAACCACTCTGGAAGCCGCTCTGTGCATGTGAGCATCGAGACTCCAAATACTATTGGTGTCGGTGGGGAGGTTCCCCACGAGACAAGTACATTAAATGCACATATATATTTCTTTCAGTTATCAGTACCTTTAATTTATATTGATTTCAAATTCAACTACAGTTGATGTATGTATTTTGATTGAAATTTATGTTTTCATATAATTTTCAGGTGCTACAGAACAGGGCATTGACCCTCCCGAGGAAGCACCATGGGAGGATGAGATCACATGTATCACGCTGCAAGACATTACCACTCAGCGTGAGTGTTTGCGGGATAATGTCCTCTCCATTCCAGAGGACTTTCCCGCATCACGTTTGATGTTGATGATTTTAAAGGTACTAAGTAGACAATCTACTGAAGGTCTATAGGTCCATCAGACCATTGAGTTCTATTTGGGTCTCTGCATGTCAAAAAAGAAGGGCCGTAGTGAAGGGTCCTGATAACTGGGCCGCTATGAAAGATGCAACAGTTGGCCATGATATGAAGGGAGCATTATTCGATATCCCTCCTGACCGCGCCCTTGGTCAACTACTTAGATTCAAGGAGTTTAAGCTAGAAGCTGCAACGCCTTATGTATATGACAGGTTCATTGGAGCATGGGGCATGTTTCCCCACCATGACCAGGTCCCACTACACTTTGCAAAACATATCTATGCATAGTTTGTCCTGGATATGCACCCATATTACACTAGCACACCCTCAAGCTTCTATGGTGCTGGTGGGGGACACAGTCATGCGCGTCCTGGGGCTAGGAGAGACCCTAGAGCTTAGCCAGAGCCTTTGGTAAGTCTCCCTCCCAGTACCATGCTTAGGACATATGATGTAGCTGAGTCGTCTCAGCTAGCAAATGAGGAGCGTAGTGCATTGGCAGAGGCGACACGCATGGAAATGCATGGTACCATGATGGTTGTGCAGGCAGAGAGATGCAGAGCACCCACTACACCTGCAGATCCTGAGTTACATTGGGTGGCCGATGATGTTCTCAACATTCTTGATCACGACACAGTGCTGCAGTATGCTATCATGGCCCACGATGCATATTTTGGACTGCAACATAGATGCATTCCTCGACTGATGGGACATGTATATATTTATTGTCATCATTTGATTGTCATGATTGTAATGTATCCTCAAATGAATCATGTTTTTAACTAATAATTTTCTTTGTGTTAGACCTCCATGCAGGATCCTGATTTCATGGAAGTCCTATTTGGTAGTGATGCATCTGTTCAGGGTCCTACTGTAGTTCCATCCGCCCACATCGATGAGGTATGTGTTAACTGTCATCCTAAATTTGAATTTCTAAATTCAAGTCAATTGTTGAACACGTAATATTTTGGTTTGTTCTAACTTTCCTCATTTATCTTGTTCTTATTGTACAGGACAGAGGCAAGGGCATTGCACATGATTCTACACAGCCTCGCTCGAGTCTTACTCATGACACGCCAATCGACGAGGTACTAGTTATTTATGTTCGAATTGTTTGCATATTTATGTTTAGATTATAATTTACATGTTCAAATTGTAATTAATTAATATAACTATTTTCATGTCTTGGAAACAGACACCGGTAGCTGCAGATGAGGGCTTTGAAGCCACCATGATGTTTATGGATGAGTGAGATGCTGCTCATCAGTCAGGTTCTGATGAAGGCTCATCTCGGCGGATACCCAACCTCCCAAACCTAGCACTCAACTCAAGCGATGCAAGTTCATAGATCCGTGTTTCATATATATATTTAATTTTTTCTCACATTCTACATGTAATTTAAATATGTGGTATGTAACTGACTTGCAGAGTTTACGGTTTTAACTTCTGCAGTTCTCAGACCTAGGCAATTTTCTTTTTGATGTGCATGAGCAAGGCCAGGGGCATAGTGCAGCTAGCGGTAGTGTCCATGATGGTCGATCTCTCGATCAATGGCGTAGGATTGATTTGTAGATTGTTATTTGTAGACGTTATTATTTTGTACTTTATGATTATCGATATATA
>LPNX011168636.1:154240-174507 GCA_001517045.1 Pseudotsuga menziesii
ATATGAAATTATACAATTTACATACAGTTATGAATTTACATATATATGAATTCATACATGCATATGTACAATGTATATAAGTTTATGAATTAATTACAAAATTATAATTAAATTTTAAATAATTTAACATGTATATATATAAAAATTATGAACTAGAACACTATCAAATTGAATATATAAGAATATGCAATACGAAATTAAATATGAATATGTGAATATGAAATTATATGAATATGTGAATATGAAATTATACAATTTACATACAATTATGAATACATATATATATGAATGCATACATGCACATACAACATGTATAGAAATTAGATGAACTAGAGCACTAGGAAAATGAAATTATATATATGAATAAAATTGCATAACTTAAAAATAAATTATACCAATATTGCTAGCAATGGCATTTAATTCTCTAATTATAGGTTGATTTGCAACTTCTTCTTCTCTCAAGATTGCTCTTTTTTTCCTCTTTCTTTCTCTATCTTTCTCTCTTATTTCTTTGGTGTTGCTTTGATTCCTAGAAGATATTTTACTTCGACGCTTTTTTCTTCCCATTGTGATCAAGATCAACAATCCAAATTCATGCCTACAATAATATCTAAACACAATACACAATTGTTTCAAATAGGATAGTCAATTGTGAAAGATAAAATTAGTAACATGTTTATGTATTATGTTTTATGTTTATATAGAATGTTGTTTAGGAATTCGGGTGGGAAATGAGGTTAGGAAGGTGGTTGGAATTGCATTAATGCTATCAATGCCTAAGTCCATTCCCGAGCATTTTTGTATGATTTTTTTACAAAATACGGACCTTGATCGAGGTTTTAATCGACCCTCGATCGAGGGTTTAACAAATCCTCGATCGAGGGTTTGATTAAAACCTCGATCGAGCTTCTGATAAACCTCGATCGAGGTATTTAAATACCTCGATCTAGGGCCTGGAAAATAGAGATTTATCCCTCTTACAGGAAAATCAATGTTTCTCTGTGTCTTCTAGGGGTGTAAACCCTGCCATTCATGGTGCACAATTGAGCGGAGTTCATACCGATAGATTCGTCACCGAATCCTCTATCCATTGAGATATCATGCATGCGTTTTGGCATTCATATGGGTTTTTTTTAATTAGTTCTAAAACTTACACTTAGAAAACCATACAACAACTTCGAAGTAACTCAAAGAAAAATCCGCAGGGTAAAATATACATATCAAAAAATTTCTTAAAAATGCACAGCCCACACATCGACGTGTCCTCTTCAAAAGAGTATCTTTGGTTTTTCAATTTTTGAAAATAGTGAAAAAATGCTGGGATGGACACACATGTGTATAAAATGATGCTGAAATCAGATGTGGTCACTTTCAAAAAATAATAAATAATTGTATATTGCGAAATAAATTAACAAAAAACTATGCAGACCACAGTGCATTTTGTGTAGATCATGCTCATATATATATATATATATATATATATATATATATATATATATATTAATTTATTAATGTAATATTGAATTATTGGGGTTGGACACGAGCCACTTATTAACTTCTTCAAAATTTTAAGGTCACACAGTTCATTAAATGTAAAATTTCACACGTTAAATGACATCGGAATATTTTTTTTTTAAATATCATTGGGAAGCCAACATAATATTCTACAATTTATTTTTTACTGCAAGTCGAAATTCACATGGCATATATGAGTTTCGATGGCTTCTATCTAGCACATGAGTAAAAAATCAGGTTTTCATCGCCAAATTTGGCCAAAAAGTGTTATCCACCTTCATGGAATCACCCATATACCTTGTGGTAGGTGTAGATTGAGATTTAACAAGTGTATATATATGAGCTATTAAGTAGACCTTGTGATATGTGTAGGACAATCTCTAGGGTTTTGTCGCATATAAAAACATACAATCTTCAGAAAAACAAGAGCCGAGAGAACCATTCGGCTAAAAGGAACTATCTTGAGCTCTTAGTTTCTCATTATATTTATGAAAAAAAAGATTCAATCAAAGTTTAACAAATAGACATAGTAATAACCATTTATTTAATTGTTGATCTATTCACTACTTACCAACTACGTTAACACCAAATGTTAAAAAAACTATATATATATCAAATAACTACCATACATCATAAAATCATATCAATTTTACATATAATATTTATTGTGACTTAGCATGTATCTCTCTTTCTCTCTCTCTCTCTCTCTCTCTCTATTGTATGTATGTTTGTATGCATGCATGTATAACTTTGTAAATTCACTCTAAATAGAGTTTACACTTGGTGAATAATATAACTGTCATTAAAACTTCCATTATTTTTCACTTTATACAAAGATTACACTACACAAATTAAAGTGATTATAATAATATATTTTTAAGCCATAAGACATTTTCTATTTGGTGAACCCTATGTTTTTTTACACTCATGGAAGATTTACAATTGTGAATCAATTAGATGATCATAGGGAACTGGCTTGAAATTCATTGTTCATGGCTAACCTATTTCTTCAACACCAATTGTTGTCCTTTGCACCTCTCATATCATTCCATCTCATCAGCTTCAACTTCAAGTGCTTCAACACTTCAACCTAATATGTTAGCTCAAATTCAAGTGGTCTCAGTTTGTAGTTCAATAGCCTATGAAGATCATGGATGCAAATGTTTCAATTTTATTCCCATAAATAGTTATTTCGTTGATTTGAATCTTTGAAATTCACCATTTCACTTAATTTGTACAGTATCTTCGTAGTGACTAGGTTTGACTAGGTTTTATGATATGTAGTGACCAATAAATTTCTTCTCCCTCAGCTCGATCGATTAAGGTAACACAAACTTTGGAAATACTATTTGGCATCCGGGGATAGATTATTGCATCTACGTGATATTGGAGGATGGGGGATAAAACACCTTGTTTTATTCAACTTTGTATTATGTGCTCAATCCTTGTGGAGAAGTTTATTTAGTACAGGTTTGAATCCCATCTATTGGATGAGAGATCGAAAAGTTTTCAAGTCTTCATACATCTGGAATAGCCTGGTGAAAAGTCTTTCTCTTATATCTAACAATCTAAGTTGGCAGGTTGGTAGGGGTTTACAAATATATTTGGGGATCGATCCTATCTGCGGAATGGGAGATAATTATCAGATTTCCCAGGAATTACTACAAGAAATACATAATAAGAATATACAGGTGCTAATGAATATCACCGTGTGTCTGAAAATATGGTCTGGGAAGATGCTAAGGTTTTGGGAATGGTGGGTAGTCTGGCAGACGAGTGGGATGGCTATATTGCAAAGCTCTATCAAGGGAATATTACACTCAATCCAAACCAGGCCAAATTGGTTTTGGCATATAATTCCAGAGATGGTCAAGTCATTTTGAGATTGGTTTATAGATCAACCATCATGAACAGTTGGATTGTTGAATCTGATTGGTGGATGTCTTGGTTGTGGAAAGGGTATGTACCACTGAAAGTCAAATTTATTTCTTGGCTCTTCCTAAAAAACAAGAGTCTAATGTGGGATTCACTACAAAGGCGGGGATTCATGGGACCTGGTAAGTGTTCCTTATGCCACCAGCAAGCTAAAATTGTTTAACATATCTTTGGCAATTGTGCTTTTTTTCTAGATATTTGGTTGCTTCTAATGAATTTCTTTAAGATCAACCATAGATCGGAGGTTGCACCAGTCAAGGACAATTTTCTGAAATGGTAAAAAAAAGCTACCTCTATGTTATCTCCCAGTATTTGTGATATGGGAGGTCTAGAAGGCAAGAAACACTTCCATTTTAAACAACCCTTTGCAGAAGCATGATATTATCTATCTGAGGATATTGTCATCATTTTCAGAGTGGAACAAATTGAAAAGTTGCAGAAAAAGAATCATTTTCTCCTTTCCATCTCTCGTTCAGGAGTACCCGGTTGGATTCTTTGACATAGCTGCGATGAAAGGTGTTTGTGGAGCTAGTATAATTATTAAGTTTGGCAATGGTGTGGTTGTCAAGGGTTGGACAAAGGCTGGAGTTGGAACTAATACTAGAGCTGAAGTGGTGGGCTTGTGGAGCTTACTTCTTGCCCTAAAACATGGGGTATTAAACACCTACAGGTTCTGGGGGACTCCCAAGTCATCATTAATTGGTAATTAGGGGTTGCCCATGTAAAGTCTTTGGAGATTCAACACTGGTTATCCAATACCATGTGTGTGATGAAATATTTTACTTTTTTATCTTTCAACCATACATACCGAGAAATAAACGAGAGCTAGGTGTGATGGATGGCAGACTAATTTTATCCCATTTTTATGCAGGAAGATGTGTTGGAGAGTCAGTTTTTTGTTGTTTAAAAATACTAAAGCTGAAATTCTGATTTCGAGATGATAGTTATTTTCTGTGTATGTATTTTTGGTAAAGGCACAATATGTGGTCTGCTGGCGATTATTATTGAGAAAATTATTTTTCTAGTTTTTTCCAGTCATGTATAGGATTTTGAAGATCTTTCCTCTGTTAGCCAAAACCAAGCCGACTAAACTTGATTTTACCGCTCAGTTAATATTAAAAATTAAAAATTTTCACGCCGACGTCTTTTTTCTTTTTTTTCACTTGTCGGGTGAAACTTGTCTATCTCCCGACTTGACAAGTCTATCAACTTTGGTCGGCCTTTCGACCCGACTGATTTACTTGGAATTGTCGGTTCTACCAAATTCAACCTCTAAGTCGGCTGACCTCTTCGACCTCTAGTCGGCTTACTCAACCGACCTTGTCGGTTCACTTGGTTTGGTCGAAATCTACAGAGTATTTTTCTTAGTCTAAGAGACTTAAGAAATTACAAATTCTTTTCACCTATGAGTAAGATGAAGTAAAAATGAATACATTAACAAATCCAAAGAACTTATAAAACATATGCCCAAATATGTAGGAAGACTTGAGCCGACCAATGTGCCGTAAAACCTGGAACTTTCACGGAGTGAGAAATTTATGGGTTCTTGTTCTTTCACTCAACCGTAATTGTGAAAGACATTTACACAAGTAAATATGGAAATAATGTGTGGGAAAATAAACATGCATTCAACCATAAACTATTTCATATATATAACTATGCGGAAATAACAAAGATATTACAAACTTGTTTGTCCAGACTTGTCGGCTCACTGACTCATCCTTTTACAGAGCTTCGGCTCTTCAACTGAATCACTAACATAGAAGCTTGAGCTTCAACTTCTCTTTTCTTACCCTGGAGTTCTCTTGTGAGTTCTGCTGTCTAGTGACTTGTGTCTAACTTGATTTACAATTTTCTTCTTCTATTTATAGGCAACCTAAAAATTACTTCTACATGAGTCGACTGACTCACCATTAAAGACTGTAATAACTATCTACCTAACAACTTAGCTTCAAAAATTAATTCAACTGGTTTACATTACCGAATCGTGGACTCTTCCCTCTTGTCAGACCGACCAACAAGATCTTGACTGATATAGACTCTGACAAAGTTGGCTAAGAGTTAGGTACGGATCTGTGAGTGATTAATATTTCCAACACTCCCCCTTAATTATGAGTAGATGGAGATTTTTAAAACAAAATTTACAAAATGTTTCATAGCTTAGACATGCTCTGTTTATGACAGAGTTCACTGTGGAGAACTTGTCATTCCAATATAACTACGTAGATACTGGAAAGTATCCTTTGCCAATGGTTTTGTAAACATGTCTACAAGTTGATCTTCAGACTTGCAAAATTCCAAACAAATTTCCTTGTTGTTCACCAACTCTCTTATGAAATGAAACCTTGTGTCGATGTTCTTGGTTCTCTTGTGAAACACATTATTCTTTGATAATGCTAGGCTGAATTGTTGTCGTAGAAGATAGTTGTCGATTCTTGATGGTTCTATGACAAGTCTTTTAACACTCTCCTCATCCAGACAGCTTGACATGTAGCACTTGTGGCTGCAACATACTCTGCTTCAGCTGAAGACAAAGTTACTATGGGTTGTTTCTTTGAAGCCCATGAAACAAAACCTATACCAAAATTAAATGTGTACCCAAATGTGCTCTTCCTGTCATCTATGCTACCTCCATTGTCATTGTCAGTATAGCCAACGAGTTTAAAATTTTTTGAGGTTGAATACATAATACCAAGGTCTTTTGTGCCACTTACATACCTCATAATTCTTTTACCTACTTGCCAATGTGAGTCTTTTGGTGACTCCATGAACCTTGAGATCAGACTTACTCCATACATAATGTATGGTCTTGTCGTTGTCAAATACATAAGGCTGCCAACAAGCCTTTTGAACAACGTAGGATCGACAATGGATCCTTCATCATCCTTGCTCAATTTTAAACCTGTTATTACTGGTGTTGGGGTTTTTTTGCAATTAGACATGTTAAACCTTTTTAAAAATTCACTTGCATATTTTGTCTGTGATATAAAAATACCACTTTCAGACTGTTGAACTTCAATTCCCAGAAAAAACTTCATCAGCCCTAGATCAATCATTTCAAATTCACTTTCCATGATTGCTTTAAAATCTGCTATACCAAAATCACCAGTAAATATTAAATCATCTACATACAGGCAGAAAATTAACATCTTACCTTGCTCATCAACTTTTGTGTACAATGTCGGTTCACTTTCACTTTTGTGAAATCCATTTTCAGTGAGATAGGAATCAATTCAACTGTACCAAGCTCTAGGAGCTTGATTCAACCCATAGAGTGCCTTTTTCAATCTGTAAAATTTATGCTCTTGACCCGGAACTTCATACCCTTGTGGTTGTTCCACATATACTTCCTCTTCTATATAGCCATTTAAGAATGTTGACTTGGCATCCATTTGATGAACATGCCACTTGTTTTGTGCAACAATGGCCAAAACTGTTCTGACTGTATCCATACGTGCAACAAGTGCAAATGTTTCATTGAAGTCTATGCCAGGTTGTTGTGTGAACCCTCTTGCTACCATTCTTGCTTTGTGCTTTTGCACATTTCCATCAGCATCTTTCTTTGTCTTATAAATCCATTTGACGCTGATTACATCTTTGTCTTTTGGTACATCAACTAGTTCCCATGTTTGGTTCTTCTCAATGCATTCTATTTCTTCATCCATGGCTTGTGCCCATACTTCTTCTTCAACAACTTCTTTAAATGTTAGTGGATCATATATAGGGGAAAATAATGCAAAGAGAGAGAATGAATTTGGTGTACCAGCTTCATATATCTCTCGCAGATTTCTTGTCTTCACCGGTTCTGTCGATGTCGATCTCGACGAAATGCTTGATTGAGTCTGCTGTCCTCTTGGTGTACTTGTCGGTGTAGCTTGAGCTGCTACTTGTGTCAATGGTCCTTGTGTTGAACCATGTCATGGTGTCATGGGAGTCAACGGTGCTGCGATCGGTTTAATTACATGTGGTTTTTGGAACACTTCCTCTTCATTATCATGATTTTCGACATTCAACACAATCTTATCACTTTCCTTCCGATAAGATCATACAACTTGTATGCTTTTGTGTCTTCAGAATAGCCGACAAAAATACATTTTTGTCCCTTCTTGTCTATCTTCCTTCTCAGCTCATCTAGAACATGAGCATATGCAACACAACCAAAAACTTTTAAATGTGAAACGCTATGATTCATACCTTTCCATTCTTCTTGGGGAACTTTGTTCTTCACACTCTTTGTCGGACACTAGTTCATAATGTATACAGCAGTTGTGACTGCTTCACCCCAATATTCATTTGGAAAATGATTGGCTTTTAACATGCTGCGATCCATCTCCATGATGGTTATGTTCTTTCTTTCGGCAATACCGTTCTGCTGAGGTGTATACCATGCAGTGAATTGTTTCCGTATGCCATGGGTCTTGCAAAAATTTTAAAATTCATTTGAAACATATTCACCTCCTCTGTCGGTCCTTAAGATCTTGATGTGGTGTCCACTCTGGTTCTCCACGAGTGCTTTGAACTACTGAAAATAACTAAATGCATAAGATTTATGTTTTAGGAAATATACCCATGTCTTTCTTGAGTAGTCATCATTAAAAGTTAGAAAATATTTGCAGCCACCAATGGATGATGTTTGCATTGGACCACAAATATCAGAGTGCACAATTTCAAGTGGTGTGCATGCTCTATATGACTTTCCAACTGGAAAAGTCTCTCTGTGCTGCTTGCAAAAAATGTAGCCTTCACAAACCCTATCTTGTCTGTCGATCAATGGTAATCATTTTACCATATTCTTTGTGTGCAGTAGCTTCAACCCACCAAAATTCAGATGTCCAAATCTGAAATGCCACAACCAAGATTCATCCTGAACTTCTATATGAAATGTAGCTCCTGTGTCTGCCTTCCCTTTCATGTCGAGAACTACCCTCAATGGAAACAAGTGATTGCTTGTCATTGGCACTTTTGCTATCAACTGGTCGCTTGGACGCTTGTCTTTGATCACATAATGATCATCTTCCATGTAGACTCTATATCCTTTTTGTATCAGCTATCGAATGCTTAACAAATTATGTTTCAGACCTTCGACATGATAGACATCAGGGATATACTTACTCTCCCCTTGTTTGGTTAGAATATAAACAGTGCCTTTTCCTAAGATAGTAACTTGGACATTGTTTCCAAGTGTAACATCAGTTTTAATTGATTTGTCTATACTGGAAAACAAACTTAAATTACCAGTCATGTGGTTGCTGCATCCCGAATCTAAGTACCATATGTCATGTGGACTTTCTTGAATAGCATTGCATTCAAGGGGAGATGTCGATGCCATTAACATTGCACTTGTCAAAGTGCTGGTGCTGGTCGACTGACTTGGGCTTTGCTTTCCTTGGTCATATTACTTCTTCCTACACTCATATGCATAATGACCAAACTTCTTACAATAATGACATTGAATTTTTGATTTATCAAACCTTTGGTCACTTGGCTGACTTGGGTTTTGATTATCTCCTCTGCCACCGACGTTTGCAGGACTTTTGCCTCGTCCTCCTCTTAAAGAACTTCTTCCTTTGCCTTTGAAGTTGTTTCTCCCCCTGCCTCTACCACGGCTTATGGATGACTGTGCTGCAAATGCACCTTCCAATGATGTTTGTGTTCTGCTGAGTCTATGTTCATGATTGATGAGTGAAGCTTGCATATCATCAATTGTAAATGTCGACATGTCTGTGTGTTCTTCCAAGCTCATAACCAAGTTTTCAAATCTTGGGGGAAGACTTCTGAGAATTTTTTCAACAACCCTTTGGTCTTGTATGGCTTCCCCATGAGATTTCAGTTGGTTTATCAAAACAACAACTCTGGTGTAGAATGTCTTTACATTCTTTGAATCTTTCATGGACAGAGATTCAAAATCTCTTCTCAGAATCTGCAGCTTGGATGTCCTTACCTTATCCAAACCTTGATAGGAGGTCTCCAATGTATACCATTCCTGCTTAGTATCAGTTTTTCCTGCTACTCTTGGGAGTATGCTTTCATGCATAGCTTGATGTATGCAGAACATAGCCTTTCCATCTTTCTTCCTCTATTCTCTCAAGACATCTTTCTCAACCTATGTGAGATTGTTATATGTTGTCGTCTGTTGGTTCTACATAACCATGCTGGACTATCTCCCAAACGTCTTGACCTCTGAATAAAACCTTCATTGTTAAATACCAATATTCATAATTCTTTCCTGTAAAAATTGAAGTTTGCAATGAACCAGAAGTGGAAGCCATTTTTAATTTTTAATTAACTTTCCTTAGAAAATTAATTTTCCAGTATTTAAGACAAGATTTATTTATTAAACCTTACTCTTATATAAACCTTGCTATTAGTTAGCCAAAACCAAGCCTACTAAACTTGAGTTTACCACTCAGTTAATATTAAAAATTAAATATTTTCATGCCGACCTCTTTTTCTTTTTTTTTTCACTTGTTGGGTGAAACTTGTCTATCTCCCAACTAGACAAGTCTATTAACTTTGGTTGGCCTTTCGACCCGACTGATTTACTTCGACTTGTCGATTCTACCGACTTCAACCTCTAAGTTGGCTGACCTCTTCGACTTCTAGTGAGCAACCAACCTTGTCGGTTCACTTGGTTTGGTCGAAATCTACATAGTATTTTTTTTAGTCTAAGAGACTTAAGAAATTACAAATGCTTTTCACCTGTGAGTAAGATGAAGTAAAAACGAACACATTAACAAATTCAAAAAACTTATAAAACATATGCCCAAATATGTAGGAAGACTTGAGTCGACCAATGTGCCGTAAAACCTGGAACTTTCACGGAGTGAGAAATTTATGTGTTCTTATTCTTTCACTCAACCGTAATTGTGAAAGATATTTACACAAGTAAATCTAGAAATAACGTGCGACCAAATAAACATCCATTCGACCATAAACTATTTCATATATATAACTATGTGGAAGTAACAAAGATATTACAAACTTGTCTCTCCAGACTTATGGGCTCGCAGACTCATCCTTTTACAGAGCTTTGTCTCTTCAACTGAATCACTTACACAGAAGCTTGAGCTTCAACTTCTCTTTTCTCACCCCAGAGTTCTCTCATGAGTTTTGTTGTCTAGTGACTTGTGTATAACTTGATTTACAATTTTCTTCTTTTATTTATAGGCAACCTGAAACTTGCTTCTATATGAGTCGACTCACTCACCATTAAAGACTGTAATAACTATCTACCTAACAACTTAGCTTCAGAAATTAATTCGAGTAGTTTACATTGCATAATCGTGGACTCTTCCCTCTGGTCAGACTGACCGACAAGATCTGGCTAAGAGTTAGGTACGGATCTACAAGTGATTAATATTTCCAACATTCTCTTATCTCTAAATTTTTTGTAAATCTTATATAACTTTAAACTAATAGGCATAATTATTATTATGATTTCCATTCGATTATGCACATAATTTCATTAATTTTTTGTTTCTTCACACAATTTGTGCATCAACCTTGTTGCTAATAGACGTTAATGCTATGATTGATAAAACAAAACAAAAGGGAGTAATCTCTGTTTTTGTTAGGGAAGTTTGACTTCATTTGTGTTGTTTAGTATTGTTTAATGTATTTATACAGAAATAACATTTGGAGCATATTTGGAAGATTTGCTAGTAACCTTGGAACATAATTTAGTGATATTTATTTTCTATTTAAATATTTCCAAAAATAATTTATTTTGTTGCTTTTATGGTGGACGAACATAATTATGTTGATCTATAGAGCATTTTTTTTGTCCAACTTCTTAGGTTGTTGTTCTTCCTATATTCCTCCTATTCGTGTTCGTCTCCTCTAGGATTCACACCAAAGCTTGTCATTAAATTTCATCTGTGATGGTTTACTTTTGGAAATGGATAGAATTGTGGCTCACTATCTGGTCGATTTTTAACCATTTGTTAAGCTATATATATATAATTATAATGATTTTTAGACATAATTATTATTTAGTAAGTAAAGACTTTTAACACCTATTATAGCTGTCAAGATCTATTTTAGAGGCCATATTCCACTCTTAAAAAATAGAACAACATTGATGCATAAATAATTTGTCTAACATCACTTAAAGCCCTTACAATAAACCAGGCTAACCAACAGCAGCTATTCAATATGGCTTGAGAGGCCAATGTTAAACAACAGAAAGAAAACAACTCAGATATTTCCCTTCGAGAGCGAAATTAGGCCTGTATAGAGTCTGACAAAATTATTATTAGCATTATAGGATCAATATAAAAATGTTTCAAAACCTGCCATGGAGAGGGAGACTGGGTTTGAGTAAATATGGATAAAATTTTCAACACCATTAAAGAAGAACTAACCAAAATATATCATTGAGCTAAAAATAAGAAAAACAAGGAGTAGTCATCATTACACTGGCATAATACCATATGAATAAATCATGACGAGGTCATCCCATGGGCTCTCTCGTTCATCTGTTTCCATTTAGTATGGGGTTTTTGTTTCCTTAATTCAAAGGTCATCCATTTATCTCTGACTTTGGTCGAGGTCATCCTGAATTTGGCTTATAGTTTTGAGATTCTCAGCCGAAAAGATTTTTCTTTCCATTAAAACTTGGGCCAAAATGTTATTAACAGTCTAATTGATTCCTTCCTGCTGCTGCTCCTCTCGGTCGTGTTCCCTCTCTTTGATAAACATAGCTTCCATGGAATTTATATCTTTTCAATATGATAGGGAACTTTATTACTAAATGATTGACATGGATTCTCGGTTGCAGGTCTCGATTAAACCCTCCCCTCACTGCCTCGATGACATCAAGATCTCTGTCTAGAAGCCATGTTGTAAAGGAACCATATGATCCATAACTTTGATAAGGTGACTTTACCAACGTAGGGTAGTGAAAAAAATGAATCCTAGAGCCTCCTCAATCCGAAATCCCACAAGATTCAACAATTCCCATTCCAATGACTCCTTTTTCCAACAGAGGAATCATTTTAATTCTGGAATTCGGGTTACATGCAGTCAAGTCTCTTCGTGGTGACGATGGCTCCATACTTCCAATCTATTCCCATCCTTCCTTCATCCCAGCGAGCATGTTAAAAACTCCTTCCATGAATGGAATGCCCTCCAGCCTTTGAATTTTTAAGAATTTCCATGGTTGAAAGACCTATATATCACATGTGCAAGGTAATTCCTCTATTCATCGTACACCAAAACCATGCCCAAATCCACTGCAAGTTTAAATAACTACCTTGAATGATTGACATGGTATTGCATGCCCCATCTAGATCCTGGACACCTGGTCTGGTCCATCCCACAACCACCTATTTTGTTGATGAAAGCCATGCAACGTTGGGGAATCTTCTCTCCATGATGTCGCGGCCCACATTTGGGTAATTTAGATCCTTTGAAGCTATCTCCAAATAATTGTTTTTCAATTGGTCATCTCTAAATGCCCTCTGAACATGGATGGCAATAAGAGAATCTATTCGAGGGAGGTACATTACAAGTTATTTAATTTTTCTTTCAATGCACCAATTTTGTTTTGAGAGAATTCAAATGGGAGCACCATTTTGAATATGGTTGATTCATGACTAGTCTAATCATTTATACAACTCTTTTTCTCTATTATAATTTTGGTAGTTATTTTTATTTCCATTTAAAAATGGTTGATACCCGTATCACATATTTTCATTTTAAGGTATTTTTTGGGTTTTTGAATTATTTTTGTCATAAAATATTATTACTTTTTTTTTTCAAGTGTGGTTGTTAGACATTTAACAAAATAACATACATTTAAAAGCAAATTATATTGAAAAACATATACATTTTGCAATTTTTTCTTTAGAATAAGGCATTTCTATAGGCAATATAAGACTTTTTAATTCACAAAATTCTAAGAAATTCTAGAAAATAAAGACATTTACAACCATTTTCGGATTTTCATAAAAAAAAAATTTGTATAAAAATGACACTATTTCATTATATATTCCAAAATGTTACTATTCACATAATTTCAAGGAAAACTATACCATATATTTGTAAATAACATATTAAAAACTCTTTCTCTCTCTATATAATTTCTAAAATAAGTTTGATAGTCAAAATAGTACTAATATATCTTATCAAAAAGTTGTTAAAATTAACATTTTCTTTAAGAAATTAAACTAATCAACTATATCATGGAGGCCAAATTCTTTATAGAAATTGGAATTCTTATCAAAAAGTTGTTAAAATTAACATTTTCTTTAAGAAATTAAACTAATCAACTATATCATGGAGGCCAAATTCTTTATAGAAATTGGAATTTTCTAGATCTTGGCTTTCCTCCATTGGATCTGCTATGTCTGGAAGATGCCCAAAGTGCTCCTTTCCATGAGAGATATCTGCAAAAGAAAAATTATAGTGAAAACATTATAAATAAATAAAAACATTATACTAAAAACAATTAAAAAAACATTAACCTACCTAATTACACCACATAAAACATTATATTAAATTTTAGTTGAAATTCTAAAGATATATAAACATAAACATAATTATTTTAGTTGAAATTTTATTTTAGTTTTGATAAATAAATTTTAATAATAAAATAAGTTAAACTTCTATTTTTATTTTAAAAAATAAACTTTAATAATAAAAAAATACACTAAATATATATTGAATATTGCCATAATTTCATATTTCTTAGAATTTCCATAATCATGTAGAATATTGAAGGAATTTTAAATTTCAAGTCGATTTCCCTATTGAAACTCCCAAACTTGCTTCATAGACTCCCAATACTGCTGGTTTCTTGCTACTAGTTTCCTACAGTTTAACTTTCAGCCGTCAATCCTTGATTTTGCTGGGCACCTCGGATCTAGCCCAGCTCACAATGTCCAAAAAATTATGTGCATTACATTATGTTGCCAGAAACGTGACGGATGGCTGCGTTTTTTGTGAGAAAACGGAATAGAAACAAGGTTGGAACGAAAAACGCGTTTTTTTATGGCTGTTCCTATTTTTGGAATGAAGAAACCGTTTCTGTGGAAACATATCGTTTCTCACCACGATTTCTGCAGAAACGACTTTCCATTTCTTGGGGAACTTGGTCCGTTGCTGATCGTTTTTAGTTCAATTCTTAATTTTGAGGTGTTGATTATTGGTGGGTAGGGAGTCGACCATCAGCTAAATGAGATTGTACGACTAGGTAGATGTGAAATTTATTGAGGATTCATGGAGCTTCCGCTTACTGCCTGTTCAAATGCATCTGTAGCTCTGTTTTCCCTGAGGTCTGATTTGGTAGAGGCCCTATGCAAATAACCAGATTGGTGCAGCTCTGTTTTCGTTGAGGTCTGATTGGGTAGAGGCCCTTGTTAAGCACAAATAACCAACATAATGGGAAACCAAAACGAAGAAGTCTGCCAGGGTGGTTAAACCAGTGTGAAGAATCGACATGGGGCTATTTTTCTAGGTATTTATCTTAATTTGATGTTGTTGTGCCTGTTATGATTTCGAAATTTAAAATTGAAGTCTATGTCTATGTTACCAGAAACGAGAAATGGGAAATGAAATGAGAAACGAGAACGGTATGAGAAACGAAGTTTCCAGGTTTCGCACTTATAAGAAATGAGGAGAGAGAAAAAAAATGAATTAATTAAAATATATAAATTAAATATTGTGACAATTTACAGATTTTAGTACTGGACTTAGTTTGGCATTTCAAACTCCAAGCTCCAACCAGCTTCACCCAGTTAATTTTAGGCTCAGAGCAGAGTCCAGGTTCGTCCAACCGGAAATTGAAGAATGGAAAACAATTCACTGTAGGTTTAAAGCGGAAAACATAGTTCTTATGAAATCATCATTTACCTATTTTTACCTATTTTGCAAATGGATGCCTTTTAGATTGCAAAATTTACCTATTTTGGGAGAGGGTTTTTTTAGATCTAAAATTGCATCTTAAAAGTTTTTTCAAATAGACCGGACAAGCCAACCAACATGGTCGATCGCTTGTTTGGGTGGGCACTTCGATTTTTAGTATTTACTTGATCAGTCTACATTTCCTTGTATCTGTTTTACTGTTACCAACTAGCTGCTTACTTTATCATGTCCCGAACAGCAGGCAGCCGACCTTCACCGACCTTAGAGCTCTTGGATTGATTGACCGCCTTCCTCCAGACAACATGAACAGATAATATAGGTAAAAGACCTACCCTATAACTTGCTTTCAGAGATACTTGGAACTTCAGCTGAAATCCTAGGAGAGAGAGGGAGTGCTGAGGTACCATTCCTCTTGCAATAGCACGATCTCAACTCTACTTGCCGCACTACCAATAAAAAATCTAAAAATTAAACCCCGAAATTAACCAGTTCCAAAAAAACGGAAATTCATTTTTTATAAAACGCTCGAAGAAATGTTGCGTTTTTTAAGAAACGGATTTTTGGCTGCAGAAACGAAAATGGCCGTAGAAAACGGCGTTTTCCGTCTCGTTCACGTTTCTATAACGTTTTCTGTGAGAAACGTAGACCACTATCACATTTCTGGTAACATAGGTCTATGTTGATAGAAAATGTTTCCAGGAGAGGCCCAACAGAAGCTATTCTGTATTGCATCCCAAGAAGTGTAGAATTAATGTGATAAAATTATAGTTTCACATTTTGAAGAATCAATAGAACACAATTTTCACCCAAAATATGATTGGTATTTCCATATGATCATAGGGAAAGAGACAACTCTGTGTAACCAAGTAACATTGGATTTATACCTCACTTATTTGGCTGAAGAGAAGGTAATTAGGGCCCTTTTGATATGCTTTAAAGCACGTTTAACCACCTTATTGCTGGGGAAACCAACTCTTTTTGTTGGTGGAACAAGTTGACAGACCGCTCCAGATGACTAGGATGATGGGAAAAGCTCCAGTAGTGTGCTATGCCGAGGGAACTTTATTTGCAAAAGCAAATAAACTGTACTGAGGGAGCGGTTAAATAGTAGCAATTTTTCTTGATAGAGGGAAATAACAACTATACATTTGTTCGGAAAGCAACGAAAACTTGGGTTAGGGAAGTTAACGTGACCACCTGTGGAACTGAATTTATCTTGTAGAATTTTCTCTTTTGAATCAGCAACCCATAAGCACGGGCCACTACGAGAAATGGAAGGATATCATATGAGATTTTTGTGAGGCCTTGGAGTAGAGGACCTAAGTATATGCTCCTTGGCTCACCATAGGAAGAAGGGTATTTCCCTATTATTTGTATTAACTCTCATTTGCTCTTCAACCACTCTCTGCACCTAGGAAATCAGGTGAGGTGGGGAATACAGGCACAAACGACTCTTTTCCTGTACATGGACACAATTTTCACCCACCATTCAATAATATTCAGATAGAATTGGTTATATATATATATATATATATCATGGCGAGGTTCATAAACTCCCTTCACAACATTAGAGACAAATTATTTGTTATGCCCCTTTCATATATGTATATAAAAAAAATGTTCTTTGTTTTAGGTTTCCATTACCTGCCAGCACTGGTGCAAAAAATAAGTCTCACTTCAAATGTCGAAACCAATGATGTTTTATCTCACTTTAAATGTCGAAACCAATGATACCTTATCTTAGGGTATACTACTTTTGTTTCTTCATTATAATAAACCTCTGGTTGAGTATGTGGTTCATAGCCATTGGTCCAGCTGGGGGCGAGTTGATTTGATTTGATTTGTGTGCTAAGCATGGGTTGAATTATCAATCTCACTCAAACTTAGGTTTTTTTTACTAGTGTTAAGGAACAATTATGGCCTCCCAGAGCATTAATTGAACACTAATTTCTTGTCGTAGAAATTGGAACATGCAACACCATTTTAAACACTTATGTTAAGAGATTTCTGAACATTGAATAGACAATTGTAGTTTTCCTGCTAACCCTATTTTCTAAAGCCTTTTCTTTAAAAGAGTTTATAAAAGCTTTCGGAAGTATGGATTTAGATCAAATAAAAACCTGGTTGTTATTTGACAGTTGTTTCTCAATATTTAATTTTGGAGATTTAAGCCTTTTCTCTGCACTTTCGACATAGATCCTCTCGAATCCTTGCTAGCCTATAATAAATTTAAACCATCGAGAATGTGTGCATACATTAATAATGCCAAAAATTTTGCACATAGTTTATAAAGTTTTAAATTTTTATGACATTATTTTATAAAGTTTTAAATTTTTATGACATTACTTCTTTTATATATAGAGAGCGCCTTTCTAAGCCTTTCTAGTAACTATGTGGTAGAGGAATTTAAAAGCTATGTGAGAGGGATATATAAAAAAGGCTTCGTCCTTTCTGGTATGTGAAATGGAAATAGAGTAATCATCAATCGATTGGTTTTTTGGGGTTAACAACAGTGAGTGGGATTGAAAAAGGCTTTAATTAATTAATTTATTTATTGAGGAGAATGGATCTCCCATATTTACATGGAAGTTTTTCTCAATTCAAAATAAATTGAGGAAATGGTTAGTGAAATTATAAAATGGCCTTGCTGCTCTCGCATGCTCTTAAGTTATTTTAACATTTTTGTTAGAAAACATATATCTTAAATGTGTTATTGTATTGCTATAAATGTTAGGGCATGTGATTTTACTTCAAGAGTTTGTTGAATATTTTTGTTATCATAATTCGTACTTAGTTTACTATTTGGAATGGTATTTTTAAATTGCATAGTTGAACAACTTATAATGATTAAACTTTTTAGCCAAATAAAATAAGAATGTTGAGTTTGCTCAGCATGAAATTGAAAACATTTCAGTTCTCTGACTTCTTATTTCTAACTTCTTATTTCTAATAAGAACTTTAAAAGCAACAGAAAATTTAATGATACAAATGCAAGTTTAAGATGATATATAGCCTTTATCAAAGCTAACTAGTGTTACTACCATAATTTATATTTACAATTAGTGGGTATAAATAAATGGGTTGAGAGATGAGGAAAATCAGAAAAGAAAATGCAATTTCAGATTTAGTGCATTGCATTTCTTGTAACACTTGAATGAGTGAATAATTCAAATAATGGTTATTATACTAAATGTAATATATGTTTTTCCCTTTACCAAATCATTATAATTGAATTTGTTCATTACAATCCTGTGTCATCTTTGTCAAAGAAATAAAAAAATTACACATCTCTTCCTTCCTTTCAATTTTAATGTTTTTCTCTCTCCTCATTTCTTTGAATGTGAAAACCTGTAAACTTCGTTTCTCATACCTTTCTCGTTTCTCGTTCCATTTTCGATTTCTCCTTTCTGGTAACATAGGCATTACAATGTTTTAAACAAAGTGACAGTGTTTTAAACAAAGTGAGGGACGCAAAAAAGTATGTTGATTCCAAGGATTTTTTTACAGATTTAACTAATGTACAATGTATGTGTGGCAAATACATGTCATGATGCAATCTGTAAAATGTTATGAACCTTGCAATAGCAATTTTTTTAGGACGGATATTGACATTACAATAGCGCTACCGAGATCCAGCCACAATAACAAAGTTTCCGCGGGCCGTAGTCGATGGTGCACGATAGTCTAATTTAGTATATTTATCCTCTCTCTAAAGAAGACACATGAGTTGGAAGAGCACAAATATTAATATGATAAAATATTCAAGGCATATCCAGTATGATTTAGTGCCCCCGGAATGAAATAAAGAATATTGCAAATTAAGGAAGGGAGTTAATAGACATGTCCCTTCAAACATGCTAAACATACAATTAAATAAAATGTGGTGAATTGTATATTACAACGATATAGAAAATGATCCCCATAATATTCGATTAGAAATATTTTAGAATTGTTCCCCATAATATTCGATCAGATATATTTTAGAATGGTTTGACAGATATAATTGAGAGATATACTGACTACCACACGTTTAGATATATATTTGATCTTGCAAATCACCCAAGATTTATGGAATTTTCCTATTCAGCGTTACCTCAGGAGGTATTAATAACATTGTCAATGAGCATAACCTGGATAACGAAAAGGAACAACATATAATACAATAGTCTTGTTTTTAAAATATATTGTTAGTTACAATTAAATCTGATAGGAATACGTGAAAGTGCTTGATTAGAGCTCATGGATCAAAGGATCTTGTTAGATCTCAATTCTCAACCATAAATAAGACTACGATACCTATTCAAAATGCATCACAAGTTATTACTTTGCAATTTTGCGAGAATAAGATTTGGTTACCTTCCAATTTTGCGTAGAAACTAGTATTTTCTATATTAGTTGCAGAATGAAAGGTGGTTTATATGGTAGAACTGCTTCCTTTCTTATGTTTATGCTCACATATTGGTTGCTCCATTTCTTCTCCTTCAATGAAGCTCGAGATTTGAGAATTGAGATAATCCGTGCTCAAGGAATAGGGCTTGTGATTTCTTCTCCAAACAGTAAGCCATACGAGGATAATATTTGTGAGGAAAAACATGGTGGTTTGAAGATGTATCCGTTAGCTGAAATCAACCTCCGCCTCCCTTCTTCCTCCCCGCCTCCGCCTCCCTTTCTTCCCCATGTCCCACCTCCACCTCCGCCTCCGCCCGTCCCTTGTCCCCCCTCCAATCCTCCCACCCAGCGCAAGCCTCCCTTTCCCTTCCCCTCCTCCCTTTCCGCTTCTTCCTTCTACTACCTCTGTCGTCATACGGTCGCTCCCTTGGATGTCAAAGGGCTGCTTTTTATTGGTCATAAGATTCTCAATGAGATTTTCAGGAATCAGGATGTCAGTGAGCAATGGCCCTTTAACGCCTAAAAAAAGGGAATCTCTTCTTAATAAGACAACTGAAATGAGA
>LPNX011168636.1:174972-212472 GCA_001517045.1 Pseudotsuga menziesii
AAGGTCGTGGAATCACATTGTCCGTCATGGAAGATTTTCATGACGAATATTCTACAAATAATTGTTTTTCAATTGGTCATCTCTAAATGCGCTCTGAACACGGATGGCAATAAGAGAATCTATTCGAGGGAGGTACATTATAAGTTTCAATGCACCAATTCTTTTGAGAGAATTCAAATGGGAGCACCATTTTGAATATGGATGATTCATGACTAGTCTAACCACTTATACTATGAAACTATAACATTTTTTTTTCTATTTTAATTTTAGTAGTTATTTTTATTTCCATTTAAAAAAGAGTTAATACCCGTATCACATATTTTCATTTAAAGGCATTTTTTTGGGCCTTTGAATCATCTTTGTCATGAAATATTATTACTTTTTTTTTTCAAGTGTGTTTGTTAGACATTTAACAAAATAACATACATTTAAAAGCAAATTATATTGAAAAGCATATACATTCTGCAATTTTTTCTTTAAAATAAGGCATTTTTATAGGCAAAATAAGACTTTTTTATTCACAAAATTCTAAGAAATTCTAGAAAATAAAGACATTTACAACCATTTTTGGATTTTCATAGATATTTTTTGGTGCAAAAATGACACTATTTCATTATATATTCCAAATTGTTACTATTCACATAAATTCAAGAAAAACTATACCATATATTTGTAAATAACATATTAAAAATTCTCTCTCTCTCTATAATTTCTAAAGTAAGTTTGAAAGTCAAAATAGTACTAATATATCTTATCAAAAAGTTGTTAAAATTAACATTTTTTTTAAGAAACTAAACTAATCAACTATATCATGGAGGCCAAATTCTTTATAGAAATTGGAATTTTCTAGAGCTTGGCTTTCCTCTATTGGGTCTGCTATGTCTGGAAAATGCCCAAAGTGCTCCTTTCCACGAGGGATATCTACAAAAAAAAAAAAATATAGTAAAAAAACATTATAGATAAAAAAACATTGTACTAAAAACAATTAAAAAAACATTAACCTACTTAACTACAATATATATATATATATATATATATATATATATATATATATATTAAAAAAAAACAATTAACCTACCTAACTACACCACATAAAACATTATATTAAATTTTAGTTGAAATTCTAAAGATATATAAACATAATTATTTTAGTTGAAATTTTATTTTAGTTTTGATAAATAAATTTTAATAATAAAAAAATACACTAAATATATATTGAATATTGCCATAATTTCATATTTCTTAGAATTTCCATAATCATGTAGAATATTGAAGGAATTTTAAATTTCAAGTCGATTTCCCTATTGAAACTTCCAAACTTGCTTCATAGACTCCCAATATTGCCGGTTTCTTGCTACTAGGTTCCTACAGTTTAACTTTCGGCTGTCGATCCTTGATTTTGCTGAGCACCTCGGATCTAGCCCAGCTAGCAATGTCCAAAAAATTATGTGCATCACATTATGTTGCCAGAAATGTGACAGATGGCTGTGTTTTTGTGATAAAATGGAGTAGAAACGAGGTTGGAACAAAAAACGCATTTTTTTATGGTCGTTCCTGCTTTTGGAACGAAGAAACCATTTCTTAAGAAAGAGATTGTTTCTCACCACAATTTTTGTAGAAACGACTTTCCATTTCTTGGGGAACTCGGTCCATTGCTGATCGTTTCTAGGTCAATTCTTAATTTTGAGGTATTGATTATTGGTGGGTTGGGAGTCGACCATCAGCTAAATGAAATTGTACGACCAGGTAGATGTGAAATTTATTGAGGATTCATGGAGTTGCTGCTTACTGCTTGTTCAAATGTATTTGCAGCTCTGTTTTCCCTAAGGTATGATTTGGTAGAGGCCCTACGCAAATAACCAGATTGGTGCGGCTCTGTTTTCATTGAGGTCTGATTGGGTAGAGGCCTTTGTCAAGCACAAATAACCAACATAACGGAAAACCAAAATGAAGAATTCTTCCAAGGTTGTTAAACTGGTGTGAAGAATGGACACGGGGCTATTTTTCTAGGTATTTATCTTAATTTGATGTAGTTGTGCCTGTTATGATTTCGAAATTTAAAATTGAAGTCTATGTTGAGAGAAAATGTTTCCAGGAGAGGCCCAAAGGAAGCTATTCTGTATTCCATCCAAAGAAGTGTAGAATTAATGTGATAAAATTACAGTTTCACATTTTGAAGAATCAATAGAACACAGTTTTCACCCAAAAGATGATTGGTATTTTCGTATGATCATAGGGAAACAGACAACTTTGTGTAACCAAGTAACGTTGGCTTTATACCTCACTTATTTGGCTAAGGAGAAGGTAATTAGGGCCCTTTTGATTTGCTTTAATGCACGTTTAACCGCCTTATTGCCGGGGAAACCAAATCTTTTTGTTGGTGGAACAAGTTGACAGACCGCTCCGGATGACTAAGTTGATGGGAAAAGCCGCAGTAGTGCGATTCGTCGAGGGAACTTTATTTGCAAAAGCGAACAAACTGTATTGAGGGAGCGGTTAAATAGTAGCAATTTTTTTTCATAGACGGAATAACAACTATACATTTGTTCGGAAAGCAACGAAAACTTGGGTTAGGGAAGTTAACATGACCACTTGTGGAACTGAATTTATCTTATAGAATTTTCTCTTATGAAACAACAACCCATAAGCATGGGCCACTATGAGAAATGGAAGGATATGATATGAGGTTTTTGTGAGGCCTTAGAGTAGAGGACCTAAGTATACGCTCCTTGGCTCACCGTAGGAAGAAGAGTATTTCCCTATTATTTGTATTAACTCTCATTTGCTCTTCAACCACTCTCTACACCTAGGAAATCAAGTGAGGTGGGGAATACAGGCACACATGACTCTTTTCCTGTACATGGACACAATTTTCACCCACCATTCAATAATATTCAGATAGAATTGGTTATGTGTGTGTGTGTGTGTGTGTGTGTGTCATGGACAGGTTCATAAACTCCCTTCACGACATTAGAGACAAATTATTTGTTATGCCCCTTTCATATATGTATTTAAAAATAATGTTCTTTGTTTTAGGTTTCCATTACCTGCTAGCACCAGTGCAAAAAAAAGTCTCACTTCAAATGTCGAAACCAATGATGTTTTATCTCACTTTAAATGTCGAAACCAATGATGCCTTATCTTAGGGTATACTACTTTTGTTTCTTCATTATAATACAACTCTGGTTGAGTATGTGGTTCATAGCCATTGGTCTGGCTGGGGGCGAGTTGATTTGATTTGTTTTGTGTGCGGAGCATCGGTTAAATTATCAATCTCACTCAAACCTAGGTTTTTTTTACTAGTGTTAAGGAACAATTATGGCCTCCCAGAGCATTAATTGAACGCTAATTTCTTGTCCTAGAAATTGGAACATGGAGCACCATTTTAAACACTTATGTTAAGAGATTTATGAACATTGAATAGACAATTGTATTTTTCCCGCTAACCCTATTTTCTAAAACCTTTTCTTTAAAAGAGTTTATAGAAGCTTTTGGGAGTATGGATATAGATCAAATAGAAACCTGGTTATTGTTTGCCAGTTGTTTCTCAATATTTTATTTTGGAGATTTAAGCCTTTTCTCTGCACTTTAGACATAGATCCTCTTGAATCCTTGCTGGCCTATAATAACTTTAAACCATCGATAATGTGTACATACATTAATAATGCCAAAAATTTTGTACATAGTTTATAAAGTTTTAAATTTTTATGACATTACTTAGTATTTATAGTTTATAAAGTTTTAAGTTCTTTTGACATTACTTCTTTTATATATAGAGAGCGCCTTTCTAAGCCATTCTAGTAACTGTGTGGTAGAGGAATTTAAAAGCTATGTGAGAGGGATATATAAAAAAGGCTTCGTCCTTTTTGGTATCTGAAATGGAAATAGAGTAATCATCAATCGATTGGTATTTTTTGGGGGGGTTAATAACAGTGAGTGGGATTGAAAAAGGATTTAATTAAGTAATTTATTTATTGAGGATAATGGATCTCCCATATTTACATGGAAGTTTTTCTTTATTCAAAATAAATTGAGGAAATGGGCAGTGAAATTATAAAATGGCCTTGCCGCTCTCGTATGCTCTTAAGTTATTTTAACATTTTTGTTAGAAAACATATATCTTAAATGTGTTATTGTATTGCTACAACAATGTTAGGGCATGTGATTTTACTTCAAGTGTTTGCTGAATCTTTTTGTTATCATAATTCGTACTTAGTTTACTATTTGGAATGGTATTTCTAAATTGCATAGTTGAACAACTTATAATGATGAAACTTTTTAGCCAAATAAAATAAGAATGTTGAGTTTGCTCAGCATGAAATTGAAAACATTTCAATACTCTTATTTCTCATTTCTAATAAGAACTTTAAAAGCAACATAAAATTTAATGATACAAATGCAAGTTTAAGATGATATATAGCGGTGTGTGCAAGAAGTTGAGGGACCTTTTAGATGCAATGATGGAGTGAACTCAATCACTCTTGATAAAAAAAAAAGAAATCATCCCAAGCAATCCCGAACCTGTCAACACTACAACGAATCCTGGAATTAGCGTCCCATTTAGCGTCCCTTTTTAGTGTAAATTTCTTTTACATTGAGTGGTCAAACTAGACTCTAAATGGGATGTGTCATGGACAAAACTTAAAGCGTCTCAAAAAACATCTTTTTTTGCTTCCTAAATAGCATCCTTTATGACGTCCAAAATAGCGTCTCTTTTTTTGCTCTAGAATAGTGTCCAACTTTGCTTCCTAAACAACGTCAAGATTTGCTTCCAGAATAGCGTCCAACTTTTCTTCCTAAACAATGTCAAGGTTTGCTTCCTAAATAACATCCTACTTTGCTTCCTAGCGAGTGTCTGCTTTTGCTTCTTAAATGACACCCCCGTTAGCGCCATATTTGCATCCTTAATAGCACCATGTTAGCATCCAAATTAGCATCCAATATTGCATCCATTTTTGCTACCACTTTAGCATCCCATTTTGCACCATGTTTTACTTCCAAACATGTGCCAATTGTTGCTTCCAAATTTGCACCAATTTTTTCTTCATTTTTTGCATCGTGTTTTGCTACCAAAATGACGCCAAATATTTCTTCTATTGTTGCACCAAATTTTGCTTCCTATGTAGCACCATGTTTTGCATCCAAAGTAACGTCTTATTTTTCTACCATATCAACACCATCTTTGGTTCATCATTAGTGCCATGTGTTGTATCCTTTTTAATGTCTAGTTTCGTGTCTCTCATGTTTTGGTCACTAATTTAGTCATTTCTAGTATTTAACCGATATTATAATATCATCAGGGCATGGAGGAATCGAACCACCAACCTCCTGCTTGTAAGGCAAGTGCTCTTCCATTGAGCTAGAACCCTTTAAGAATTTGGGAACCTAACTTACAGAGTCCTCTATAACGGTAAAAAGGATCAATACACAACCTTGAGTAATATCTAATGGTTGAAAAAGGATGATAGATTGTATTATCTTCAACATGGGATTGATTACATTTCTTGGTTCTCTATATATCATTTTCCTATGATTGTAAAGTTTTTATCATTACAGTACCAACATCTGCAGCTTTTGAGGCAATAACATCACCTTTTTCCTATGATCTAGTGGTATCATGGGCCTAATATGATTGAGTGTCATCAACTGGTTGAGCCCTCTATAACTGAGAAAAAAAAATATCCTCAATTCCTAATTCTATTGTAGTGCCACTCATTCCTCTAAGTTGTTGACTATCATCAACCCATCTACTCAAACGATTTATTGGTCACCCACTTTGAAGTGTTCAGTAAATAGAATCCAATAGGGATGAAGCTGAAGTACTTTCAATATTACTCTCTGCTACAACCCTATCATTCTCTACAATCACATAAACATTACATTATATATGTCTAATCAATTGATAATGGCAACAGGAATTATGTTGATGTCTTTACTCTCCAGACTAGTTATTGTCAAATTGCCAGATTTGGACTTGTTAAATCAGAAAAGTTCACAAATTCTGAATCACAACTCCTAGCACAAATAAGAAGTTTTATACATCTGCAGATTCCTAGTATGCATGATTTGGATAACCTTTACCACAAATTTTATGCATAGGCAAGCAACCTTCATATTCCTTAAACCTGTCCTAAACTAGCACAACCTTAGTGGAATCTTGGAAAAGTTACATGTTCTACATCTTCATCTAACTAAAAATAGAACTGGTAATTCACCTTCTATATGCATGGTTGCAATACATTGCAATCGAGTAAAACACGTAATATAATTGAATTGACTTTATTGTCAAGGAAAGAACGTATTGAAGGTAGATTTAATTTCAATTTTTAGCCTAAGAATTTAATATTGAAATTTCAATCAGAAGCATGAAATGTTAGCTTGAAAATGCTTAGATAATCTTCAGGTAAACCATTTTCATTCTGAACATCTAGAACAAATCAAGCATCAGTATTCTTGTTGATCTGATTATAGATTATCCTCATCTAGAACGGTACCCCATCCCAACCTTAATTCAATGCCTAGAAGTTATAACTAATAGAGATTTAGTTCATATTGATATTTTTACCTCAATCTAAAGTGAGCTACCTAGTCTGAACTTATGTTTCTACTCTTCCATTACTCTTCAAGTTTTCACATATCAGCGTAAGTGACATTGGAGTCATCACACCCTCTACCTTTTTAAAGTTTAAACGATTGACAAACCTATGAGCACTTGGTTACTCATATTGCATTGATTACATGTCAGAACATAACTGAAAAACTAGACTTTCATTATCACAATTTTCTTCATATAGCATATTTATTATTTCTAGCTAGGGTAATGAAAACATATTGTAAATTGAAAACTATCCATTGTCCCTACAAAATTCATGCATGCAATAAAGAATAATACCACCACAAACCTCTGTGGCATTTTCCCACATACCATTAAGAATATTATGCAATGATACCATTGTTGCAAACTCATATGCAAGCACACGAAGGTTTCCCTCAACACAATATCCAACAAGTTCCAATATATTTTCATGTTTTAATCTTGAGACCATGGACACCTACAAGCATATTTAAAATAATATTACAAAAGTATTGTGACAAAGTAAAAGTAGATATATGGGCTTAAGATTTATTTGTTGACATATTAGAATTAAAAGAAACAACAAAACAGATGAGCTTAAAATAAAAGCCTTTTAGTTTAACATTAGAATGTCTTACATGTGCAAGGAATTCTTGAATGGGTTGCTTGCTTGTGTCAAGCTACTTAATGGCTGTAGTATGACCACTTCTTAAGACTGAATAGTACATGTAACGTCCCCGACCCTTCGATCGGCGAAGAGGATGCTACAATGGCATTAACCATCCGGTCTACCAGCCCCATGAACATGTGAATTCATAAAAATGCTGAAACAAAATGCATTGAAGTAGAACATACACAGATGCAACTATTTCTCATACACAGTGGAAGCAACAAACTTTTATACAAGAATTCATTCAACATGTTCATCATAATCATTAACAGTAAATAGGATTGCAGAAGTAAAATAGACAAGATCACTTATCTTATAAAGAACTCATTCCACAACCAGCTACGTCGCTACAACGTTCCACCCAACCATAGGCCAGCATGCTCCTTGATCTCTCAGCAACGCTGCCACCCCCGATTTGGGCATGATTCTCCAAGGAATAAGGGAACAAGAAGGCTTGCACATCACCAAGGATACACAAAACACAGCCAAGCCAACACAATTGGGTTTATCAGGCCATCAACAAGACAGCCAAGCCAACATGGTCAGGTTTATCAGGCCATCAAGGAGCTGGGAAAGGCTAAATGCTAAGCTGGTGAGCCCATTACAGAGCTAGGAACACCTACACTAGAACTAGCCTGACTTCTAAGACACCCACACACACCCAACACAAGGAATTAGTCCCTTCTCTACTACATAGTCCCTCAGGCCCTGCCTTCCCTTCCAGTGCTATTCAGGGGTTGTGGAGAAGAAAGCCAGCCCTCTAGCTCTGTCTGTGTGGTTTCCAAACACACCAGGTTTATCAAGCAACCCAAGCCAACATCCCTGCTCCCAACACAGTCCGAAGACCAACCATTGCACGCATGCAATTAATTAGAAATTACAGCTTAACAAGGGAAAATGACTCCTGATTCGTTCTTGGCCCTACCATGGCCAAAACGACCCAAACAATTTGCAGCATCCCCAAAGAGTAATAGTATACACAACCAACAAACGTGGGGAACAACAGCCCGTTCTACACAATGAAGCCACTGGGGGGAAACTTACACAGACCACATTGGGAAGAGAATACAGTCTCCCAACCTGTGCGTGAGGGGAAACTTGCACCGGAATTCAAAATACAGAGCGAAAAACATATGCACGAGCCACAAATCAGTAGGGAAAACTTACACACAGTCCCTGAGCGTAAAATGGCTCTCCATAGGAAAATCATGGGTGATAGTGACCAAATGGCTCCCAGCTTGCTGCGTGAGTAACAACAGCGCATAACCCAGTGCGTGAGAGAAGATTCACACCAAATCCCCAAATATGGATCGAAACACACTCGATTCCTTTGTGTAGAAAATGTGAACGACAGTGGAGGCGGCTCCTCCCTCCAGCTGCTTGAGACCCAAGCGGTAAGAAGCCTGTGCCTGAGTGTTTCAGCACCATCGTGGAGAGAATGTCGTGTCCGTTGGAGTGATGGCGGTGGTTTGCTTGCCATCGTGAGGTCAACCACGCCGGTGGAGTGTACGTGTGGGCAAGGACTGACAGTCCTGCCACACTCCACTCCCAGCCATAACTACCCCAACTACCAGCAGCAATTTTTAATGGTGGTGGTTGGATAAAACAAGGGAAGGTGACACATGGCTTTTTCCCCCATTGGCTAAGGTTTGACATCCCCCACCCTTATCCTTGTGAAAATCATGCCCCTTCTCAATTTAGTTGCCGCGAACGTAGCTGATTGGGTTATTTAATTAAATATGCATATTTACATGATGACAAAACTCAATATGTATGCCGCATGCCCTGATATACCATCGGTGACAATTTAAATCCGAAACATAGCATAACCAATCAATGGTGGGGCCTTGGCCTTTAGCTCCTCACCATGATTATTTACAATATATACATCATATACATCGAGTGCAATGGGGTCAAAACCGGGCTGTTACAGTACACCCGACCATAGGAACTCTCTCTAGTCAATGATTTTGGACCAAAGTTATCTGTTGATTCTTTCAATTCCTCTATAGGAATCTGAGGTACTTCAGTGAGTAGAGGCAATATGATTTGTCCATCCTTACTAGTTTTTGCACTCTTGTGAACCCCATTGTTACCTGTAGTATCCATTCACATAATAACGAGTTAAAAAAGAGATCATGAACCATATCTATTGAGTTCCTTTTAAGGATAATGGTTTCAAAATGAAAATATCATGTTTGGCATCCATGAGAACTTGAGTTAAAGTTGTGTTCTCAAATATGCTTAGTGTTGTATCAATTGGGTCAAGGTGCAAAGACAACCATAAAATATCAAATATGTCAAGATGCAAAGAGTAATAGAGAACTATAAGTAAGTCTTATATTAAATTTACTATATAAGTCTTGAATTGACACTTTCAACATAAATTTGACATGTTGGATTGTTGCGATATTCTTATCACTCCTTACCAATGTGATAGCAAGGCATTATTTGAAGGTGAAGTCCATAATTTTAGGGCATATTCTTCATTATCATGCCTATTGGTAAGACAATGAGGAAGGTAGTGGCCTGCATCAGCATGGAAGATGGTTGCGACATAGAGGTATGCACATTAATTGTTTTCATTAAATTACTTAAATTTCCTACGTGTGACTTCCTATTCACTGAATTATGGACTAGTACAAAACATAACAAATTCTAGAGCCCCGAGCCCTTAATTACTCACACCTAGAACTTTCTCAAATCTAGACATTAATAAACTTCTTTTGGTGTTTTGGTTCAATTTAAAATGTAGATTGTTGAGACTTAGACATGCAGTGAGTTTCAAGGCTTTAGTTGACTTAGGCTTGATTCCATTGCCCCTCCATCCAATACTTGTATGCTATCACGACAAGTGTTGAACAACAAAATTTGATGCCAGGACCCTGGTTATGCTAGCATTGCTAACTTGCTTGGTATGTAGGATTTTTTTTAATGTTTTCTGAGTTGTGTATTATTTTTTCTTAGGTTCCCAATCCCCATCATTCTTACATCTCTCAAGCTTGGATTGTTGCCCTCTCTCTGATTGAATTGAGTTATTGGTTGGTTATATATATATATATATAGTTGGTTGTATAGGTTTATTATAGCCTGGTTTTGCTTAGTGGCTTCCTTTTGTACATATAACACTAAGTAATTCTCTCATAGTTCTATTTTTTCTTCAAGACTATATCTAGTTACGGCATCCTACACTATGCATAAGATCATGTGGATGCCTCAATATGGTTATCACATAGTCCAAGTAGTTTTTCTTTATAATGAAGTGTGCTCTAACTCAAAAAAATACAATAGAATAGAATAATTGGTATGTTACTGAAGTGTAAAATTAATGCTACATATATGACAAATTAATGTGTTAAAAATCAATTTTATTGAAAATATATCATTTTTTCATGTAGTTATTAAAGAATGCTCAATTGTTTAAAATTGTAAAACATTGGAAGAGCAATATTTATTTTTTGCATTTTTTTGTGAAAAGGTTTCATTAATTTATACTTTTCAATTGAAGTAAAATTATTTATATTTCCCTTCATCTCCAAGAATAAATGCCCTTCCAATTGAAATTAAGACTCACCCTTCAAATTTGATCACTGCCCATATACTATTTTTCCACGTGCATGCAAGAAATGCATAAATATACTAGTGGGTTTGTCAAGTACATTGACAACCTGGCATTTCATTCTAATAACACAAACATGCATGATAAAATTTCACCATTAGAATCAAGACACTAATATATTTATTTGATCTGCTAAAAAAATATATTTAATGTAGCAAGTGCAACTAAAGAACCTGTATTGGCTATATGATGGCATTAGGCAAGGAAATCGAGCTTGTAGACTGTACTGTATCTTCAATTTGTCAAAACAAGTTGTATGGACATCAACCAGGTTGTACATACTATGAAATTCAATTTGGTTGTTGTATTAATCATTGTACAAACTGTACAGGTGTAGGGAAAAGTTTACTGTATTTTCTCAAGTAGCAGATTTCAGTTTAGAACTAATGTAAAAGTAGTAACAGGTTTTGCAGTCAATCCACTCAGTTTTTGTTTTGATTTTAACAGTGAATTATCAAGTATGATGTACTTTTGTTTTCCTGCTTAATAAAAGTGATGTGATTTAGGACAGACCTGCAAATGTTAGTTATATAGTCTAGAGTATGTGTTAGCATATTTTAGCATTATTAGAGTAGCATTTTTGAGGTTCAACTATATCATAGGTTAGATATTCTTACCATGCAAATTATGCTTACCATGGTCTAAGAAAATCAACAAGGTATCAAAGCCATATTTTGGAGATGCAAGTTGCCGGGGGTAGAGAGTTGTCAGGAGGTTTCAGTGGGCACTATGTCCAAGCTTCACTGATAGGATTCTTAGCTTTGGAACTATTCATGGTTGTTTAAATATGAAGATGTCAGAGCTTTCAATCAATTTATTTTATTGGTGTTACATGCACGCACACACATATACACATGTATATCTCCCCCACCCGAGCTGCATAGCAACTTGCTTCTCTCGGTGCAATAATTCCATTAACTCAAAACAATGGAGACTTATAAAATTAAAAATACAAGATCTAATACCATTCAATAGGCATAACTGCAAATGTAGACCACCTACTCAAATATTGTTACATTAGAGTTTGGTGACTTAACATCACCAACATTCTCCCAGACTTCCACCTAGCAATAGCCCAACTATAAAGACTGTTCCTCAACTCTTCTCATCATTTAGCCACACCCCCCTATTCTCTATCCAACCCCAATTTTCAATTTTCATTACTGATTGTGACACGCTGAGATAATGCATCTAGAAAGATCTGATCAATGTTAAACTGTGCCATGAAAATTTGGCCAAACTCAACTTCTCTGAAAATAAGAGAACTATAATCATTGCTAAATTCTATAACAAGGAAAAGCTTTCAATAGGACTCAACACACTTAAAAAGATAGAATTTACCCACAACCTATCTCAAAAGTAAAACAAATCACAACATGATTCATGATATATGAGTTGCACTGAATAATCCATTAGCCCCAAAAGAATCGAATAGCTAGAAATTCCATGATTGCACATCTAGAATTTTAAGAAATGTGAACTTGGGCATCAATAAATGCTAAATTTAAACCTAGGATTGCAAATTAAATCATAAAAAGAAAATAAATGCTAAATTTTAAACCTATGGATGCAAATTAAATCATAAAAAGCTCTTTCATGTTTTTATAAAACAAATAAAAAAAGCAGCCATTCAAATATACTCATTATGAAACTTACAAATTAATAAGACGATTGTTCAAAGATTTGCATTCTTGAATAATTTCCTCCTCATCGAAAAGCTCTTCCAGTGTGTAATTTTCTCTAACCAACAACGTCTCTACCTGTAGCAAGGCATAAAACTAGCAATTAGCTTGAACCATTCCTATAATGGAGCTTGACCTATTCACAAAAAGCCAAATAAATAAGTTTAAAACAAATAAAGTAAACAAAAGCTAAAGAAGTTGGGCCCATCGGTATCAGCCTAAAATTCTAACTATAAATATTCATAGAAGTAGAATTGTGCTAGTGATCGGCACATGGACTTGAGAAGGGTTGTAGGATGACAAGCCCTTATTGATGCAATGAATGTAGAGTGTAGCTTGTTTGAAGAAGTTGCAATAATGGAAAATCTCAATATGTAGGAGCCACTTATTGGAGGGAGCCTCCAACTTTGTGCCATGGAAGTTAAGATTGTAGAATCTCCTGAAAAATGCCATTGAATATTGTTGTCATTATTAGTGGAGGCTTGGTTCAGATGATTCACCCACTATAGGAGAGAGACGATGTATGTGCTTTTTATTGCTGGAGATTCTCATCGTAACCTCGAACTATAAATTTAATGGGGCGTTTTGTTGCTTGTGGTATTATTCTCAGGCGATCGTGGCCATAAGTCCAGTGGTTTTGGCGTCCATGAACCTTTGGTGTTGTGTAATTTTTTTTTCAATTGCTATTACACTGCACCCGTGTTGTAGGTGATCCCAATCCGTTCTATGGTGGAGAGTCGAGGTCTACAGATTGTTGGCCTCCGCATTGTGTAAAGGAACGAACTTCCTGCACAAGTCTTATTTTCTCGTTCCAAAGTATTGGCAGATAGAGCCACTATAGAAGACCACAAGAAGAAATATTTTGTGGGATTCCTATTCGATAGAGACATTATGAAGGAGTTTCCACCACCATGGCTATATGGATCCAGCATTACCGTGAATAAACTTGTTTGTTTGATGTGTTAATAGCTGTCACCAACGAAAAAGGCTGCCATGGAGTTTAGATTAATTGTTGGTGAATAGCTATTGTGTGCAACAATATGAGAAGTCACAGATTTGTAAAATAGGATTCCCCTAATTATTCGAAGAGCCGAGGTTATTGTTTGACTATTGTGAAGCACTGTGATCTGGAATAGAATATCCCATCTATCAGCGAAATGGTGGGGCATGTGCTAGTGATAAAGTAGTGTTGTTGCATGTGATTGAAGGCTTGAGAATACTGCATCCTGAGTGCAGAGAATAAAGGTGGCATGATTGAAGGTATAATCCCAAAGATGTAAAAAGAGGAGGTATTATTTTATCTGGTGATTAAATTGTAGAATTGAAGCAACTAAACACATTTTCTTTTTAATATCGTGGAAGGAATTATTTTTTGTGTTCACAATGAAAAAAAAATTGGTGGATTCATATGTGAATGAATCAAATAAGCTCGATGGGTCCAATTACCTGAATGGAAAATTTAAGATCTAGACATTGTTAGAAGCAACAATGACGTGTAACATTGCTTCTGGAAATGAAGACAAACCTGAAGCCCCTGCTAACTTAGTTCAGGACAGGGAGAAGAGAGAGAAAATCAAAAGTGCTTCTCAGAATGTTTATGAAGGACAACATCATTGCCCATATTATAGAACTGACGACGTCCATGGAGACATGGAATGCCCTCAAAGTTTTCTACCTCATACATCATATTCTTCAGTGTCTAAAAAAATTTAATAGGTGAACTGAACTGAAATACACCAAAACACCTGGTTTTGGCTTGATGGGTGTGTATGGGGTATTGCTAACAAAGAATATCTGAACAATTTGTCACTTGAGTTGGTTGTTTAGTGTTGGAGAAGATTTTGTTCACATTTATTTACAGCGAGGTCATCCTTATAACTGATGCTGAGAGAAATATAAAAGGGTTTCTATTTATTTCAGGCTACTTGTAAATCAATTAATTAACATTAAATTGAAATATAATACCAAATATCAAGAATTCACAACACCAATCTCATGCTTAAGATCCTTCAAAACTAGAAACCATAATATAAAAATGATCCTTCATATAACAAAAAAGTGCATAACTCACATTCCAATCAAGGGTTGTCACATCCTTCCTCCTTCCAATTTTTCTACCCTTGAAATATTTAAAAACAACAACTTTTGGAGGGGCACTCTGGATCGCTGATCCACATGGACCTTCTGGGACTATCCAAATTCGAGCTAGAGAATTTCCAGATCTGTAAGGAACTCAGGATCAGGGTTATTTCTAAGAGTTACTGGTTCAACTTACAAATGAATTTTGGTAGTGTCGATCTGGTATACTCGATTCCAAGATTTGAGCTCAGCTTTCAATCCCCGTACTCGAGCTAATAGGAAATCCCCAATAAGTGCCGATTGATGGTTACCAAGAGATAGACCCCATTGGCAATACCCACGAGAAGACTTTGTCCCTCATTACCGCTGGTCAACGCTAGCCGATAGGATATATCATACCCCCATTGAACACGCCATTACAACATAGAACAACATTACAAAATCTCTAGATCTCACAAATGCTTGAATGGAACATAAAAAATATATAAGTTGCAAAAACACATCGAAATGGGTAGGACAGGAGTAAATTAGGTTGTTTACGTGCTATGACAAGGCTTCCACTTAGCTTAAACTGATGGGTAAAGAGAGCGTTTCAGGTATGTTGTCGCCAAGGATAGGCCCCTGAATCCTGCCAAGGACCGGCTGTGTAAATCCATTTCAAAAAGAGTGTATGCAATGGGGCTTTTAAGGCTTTGGCAGTTTTTAGGGCTTTGACAGTTTTCAGGGATTTTAGAATGACAGGACATGAGGGTCATTTCCACTAGAGTGAGAGCAATTCTGTTGTTGAATATCGGTTCCAACACAGTTTCTCCCCAGATTGTGAGGCTCAGATCCTTCCCACAAGTGTAATCCGCAGTTTGAGATTGGATTGGATGTTCCTCTCTGACTACTTCATGGTTTGCATTTCTTGTTGCAATCACTGCAATGCATTTTCTGGTGGTTTGACGAACAGAGGGCATCCAGAAGGTGTGCTGTTGTTTACAGAGGTGTTTGCCATAAAGGCCACAGCAGAAGACATTTTTTTTATTTTGGATGTGTTGTTGTTTACAGAGGTGTTTGCTGTAAAGGCCACATCAGAAGACATTTTTTTTATTCTGGGTGTGCTGCTGTTTACAGAGGTGTTCGCCATAAAGGCCATAGCAGAAGACATTCTGTGATGGGTTTGGATGTTCAGGTGTAGATATTTCATATGATCTTGAACAATGGAGGGATTCAAACTCTAGACCACTCTATGTTTTAGAAAACAAAGATGCATGCACTATAAAATCAGTTTTGTACCTGTAAAGAATCCCTCAGCCCCATCTTCTCGATTGCTTGCGCTTTAGTTGGGAGGATATAAAAATGACGACCACATTTCATTGATGTGCAGAAAATTGCTAAGCCACCATTGCCATGTGAAAGAGAACACTGTGGAAAAAATTTGAAAGCTTCAACATAGCTGCGCAAGGAGAAATCCTGTGAATAATATGTTGGATTCATTGGGAGTTCAATTATCTGCTGAACAATGCCCGAAAACACAAAGAAGATAAATAATATATGGCAAGTGTGCCCTACCTATACCACCCATTGAATCTCATCTCCGTGGGGTTTTTTGGGGTAGTGGATTAGCGCCCATCCCAGTCGATTAGTAGATCGAGAGTAAGTGCCTTACGATGTGAGAAGGCTCTAGTTCTGAGTTGAGGAGCGGGCGATCATGACTGAAAAGTGACCAGTGAAATATATTCTATAGGTGAAAGTTGACCAGTGATTCTACAGTGATCACATTTGAAGGGCGGATCAGTGGTCAAATTTGAAATTTGAAAGGGCAGGTCTTTATAAAAATCAGAAATTTGAAGGACGGGTCTTTATAAAAATTGACATGTGATCGAATTTGAAGGGCAGGTAAGTGATCAAATTTGAAATTTGAAGCGCTTGTTTTAATTTTTGGTTTTTAGAGATGAAGGGTAATATAAATAATTTACTTCAATTCACAAGTATAAATTAACTAAATCTTTTCACCAAAAAAATATAAATACTGTTCTTTTAAATTTTTACAATTTTAAATAATTGAGCACTTCTTAATGTTTATATGAAAAAATTGTATATTTTCAATAAAATTTATTTTGAACACATTAAGTTGTCATATGTCTATCATTAACAGTAACTTAACAACTATTCTATTGTATTTTTTCCACTTTGAGCACACTTCATTATACAAAGAAAACTACTTAGACTATGTCGTAACCACATTGGGGAATCCATGTGCAATCCAAGCTTGAGAGATGTAAGAATTATATGGATTCGACGCCTAAGAAAAAATAATACACAACTCAGAAAACATTAAAAAAAATTCGTACATACCAACCAAGTTAGCAAATCTAGCATAACCGGGTCGGGGCATCAAATTTTTTTGTTCAACAATTGTCACGAAAACATACATATATGGGATGGAGGGGCAATGGAATCAAGCCTGAGTTAATTGAATCCTTGCAACTCACTACGTGTTTGAGTCTCAACAATCCCCCTTTTAAGTTGAACCAAAATACGAAAGTAGGTTTCTTAATGGCTAGATTTGAGAAAGTTCTAGGTGTGAGTAATTAAGGGATCAGGGCTCTAAAATTTGTTGTGATATGTACCAGTCCATGATTCAGTGAATTGATAGTCATAAATAGGAATTTAAGTTATTTAATGAAAACAAATAATATGTATAATCTCTATGTTGAAACCATTTTCCATGTTGATGCATGCCACTACCCTCTTTATTGTCTTACCAAAAGGCATGATAATAAGGAAGAAGACCTAAAATTATGGACTTCACCTTCAAAAGAATGCCTTGCAATCGCATTGGTAAGGAGTGATAAGAAGATCACAACAATCCAATGTGTCAAATCTTAGTTGATAGTGTCAATAAAGACTTAGATGGTAAATTTAATATAATACTTACTTATAGTTCTCTCTTACTCTTTGCGTCTTGATCCCACTTATGCTTATAAAGAGTAGCAAGGGGTACATTGTGAATCAAAACTTGGGCTGATTGTCATAAATTTCCACTGATCTATTTTTTTGATATTCTTAGATAGAACTCACTTTCACCTACCAAGAGTCACTAGGGGTGCACTAAGAAATGGAATTGGGATAATTGTAGTAAACTCCCACTAATTTATCACACTAGGGAATTTTCACGTAGAACCCTACTATGCCTACTAGGAGTGGTTAGGGATGCACTAAGAATCAAACCTCAAATAATTGTAGTAAATCGTCATCGATGTACCGATCCAAAGATTCTCATGTAGAGCCTTATTACCCCCTATTAGGAGCAACTAGAGGTGCTTTAAGAATTGAACATGAGATAGTGTGGTAAAGTCCCATTGATCTATTATTTCATGGATTCTCAAGGAGATCCCCAAAACATCTATTAGGAGTGGCCATGGGTGTGTTGAGAATTAAAAATGGGCTAGATGTGTTGACCTCTCATAGAACTACTACTTTGGGGATTCTCAAGGAGAGTCATCCTATTCCTACTAGAAGTGATTAGAGGTGTATTGAGAATTGAACCTAAGCTATTTGTGGTAAAATCCCATTGATCTACCACTGTATTTTTAAGCAAAGGCCCCTACACTTACCAAGGGTAACTAGTGGTGCATTTAGAATCAAAATTTGATTAGCCATGTTAAACTTCCACTATCCCACTACATCAAGGATTCTCGGTTAGAGCCCTCTTATGCCTATCTGAAGCAATTAAGGGTATGTTGAGAATCAAACATGGACTAGTTGTGGTAAACTCCCACCATTTCATTACTTCAATAATTTTTAGGTAGAACCCTCTTATGCCTGTTAGAAATGGCTATGGATGCGCCGACAATTTGACTTACGATAGTTGGTGTATCCCACATCAATCCACCTATATCTCTATAAGAACTCATATTTTCATAATTAAACCTGAAAGGAGTTGTATTCTCCCAAATGGCATGCCATTTAGGATTTCTCAAGACATATCATCAAGTGAAGCAAGTCTTCTTTTCCTAAATTGATAGAACCAACTTTTCGGGTCTATCCCTTGTACTTCTATTGGGATGGTCATCCCTATCTCCTGTTCAACTTCCTTGAGAAGTTTGTATCTATTCCTGTATCTTTCCCTAGCCCAACTAACCCTTTTTCCTTGACCATCTAAAGGGGTGGGATTCTTACATTAGAACTCATTACTAGGGTAGTGTGTGTGGGGTCCCTCCTTCCGACAATACAGAAAGAGTTAATCTAGCCAATAGAAAGTTAGTTACATAAAAATTAGTCTCTATCAAGGGTGGATAAGGGTGGCCACCTCCGGGCACAATAAATCCTTATCTGGTCCATCTACTTCTGGAGCTGCATCTAGAACCAGGTAAACTCGATCGGCAACGAACGCGGCTGTCCCTGTCTTCACTTCAACAGTAGAAACGACGAGAGGGATATTAACATCATAAAACACTGGCTTTGGAACGACTTTCTCTGCTCAACCACTTTCACTTCCGAAGGTACCGGTGCGACTTCATATTGCTCCAGCCATTTTTACCCTTATTATGATTCTTTCCACCATTTCCACAGCACTTATTCTTAGGGTTGTAGGGCTTTATTTTCACATGCTAGGTTCTCAGTTGGGTTCATGACACTCCTCTGTAGTGGCATTAGTATGACCTTGCCTTCTCTTTCTTCTTGTCCTTCCTTAAACTGGCAGGATTTTCACTAAGATTTTGTGGGCGTAGAGTAGCTGGAAAGGTTATTCCTTTCCCTGGTGGCCTTACTTCCTTAATGTATCCTGACCCTGGATTTCCTTCCTTTAACTAGTGGGTGGTAAATTGAGTAACATTTCTTGGCATCTAAAGATGAGAAAAATGTTTTGGCTTATTGTAAAGTGGTAAATTGACTAACCAAAGTGGGCGTCTCCATTAGATAGAAAGGGTTTCACCGTCCTATCAAGGGTGGAAAATTCAATAAGAAACGTGGGCATAGTTAAGACAATAGATAGGTTGAACTGGCTTATTGGAAGGTGGTAATTTCAGTAATGTAAGTGGGCGTCTCCAGTTGCCTCCCTTTTTCTTTATTCCTGACCCTGGCCTTCCTTGAAGTGGTGGGAAATTGAGTAAGCCAAGCGGGCATCTAAAGATGATAGAGAGTGTTCACGTGATAGAATGCATGAGTGCCACTGGATAAACAAGTAACCTATGGAGGCCACCCTCTATTTTATAATGAAGCTTATTACTAATTCGAAGAATACAACAGTTCATTTTGTTATGAAAAAGGGTTAGGCTGCGACAAGGGAAACCACCATGATAGATTGTGTTTAACTTGCATGTGCTTTGGTATTTCATGTTCCTTTGTGAGTCCTTCCCATCCTTTTTCGAGAAAGAGCTACGCACCTTGTTTTGGAGGTAGTGGGGCTACTCTTTTGTTTGGAGAACTAGCAATGATTTGAAAGAAGTGCATTGTATAAAGGGGAAACACCTCGAGGGATTCACAAGTACAAGGCTCATAACTCTACTAGGAGTCTAGGGGTGCATTGAGAATCGAACATGGGTTAGTTGTTGTAAATTATTATGCAATAAATTCCCAAAATAACATAAAATTAGAAGAGGGAGAAACCAAATATTAATCAATAAAAGCAATACTAATAAAACACTTGAAATGTAGTGTCACAATATATAGGGATTAACATAAACTCCCATCGATTTACTACATAAATATTTTTAGTAGATATCATCCATGCCTACCAAGAGTGGTTAGAGATGCATTGAGAATGGAGCCTAACCTAGTTGTAGTAAACTCCCATTGATCTATTGCTATGGGGATTCACATGTTATGCCTTCCTATGTCTAGTAGGACAAGTTAAATGTGCATAGATATTAAAAAATGAGCTATTGTGGTAAACTCCCAATGATCTACCTATTTTAAGGATTTCTTAGTAGAGCTCTCTTAAGAATAGCTAGGGGTACATTAAGAATTAACCATGGGTTAATTATAGTGAGCTCTCACCAGTATATCACCTTGAACAATCTTAAATAGAGCATTCCTACACATATTAGAAGCAATGAGGGGTAAACTAAAAATTCACCTTGAAGTAGTTATGATAAATTTCCATTAATTTGTGTCAAATCCACAACCTAATCAACTCATGTGCTGGTCTTGAATGCCACTACATTTGAAAACATTTCTATTAGCATTCCCTACCACTCTTCATGTTTGAAATAGAATGTGGGAATCTACATTCAAACTCTTAATTTTTTAATATTAACAACTTAAGTTTGTTAACATAATGTGACTCTATGGACCATTTGGATATGGAAGCAAGGATTAAAATCTATGGACTACCTGAGAAATGGAAAATAAGGATGGAGGATATTTTGTTGAAACTTCAAACCTTTGAACCTATAAAGTAAAGAGGAAAAAATCATCATAAAGATGAGTGAAGAAAGTAGTGGAGGATGAATAAAGAAAGTAGGTGATAAATAGGGGCATATGTAATATATATTTTTGTTTTTATTTGTGTTTTAATATTGATTATTAAGATGAGGAAGGAAACGATGATGATGATGTCAATGGTGATGATGACAATAATGATATTGTGTTCAAAAACTCATGGGAGTCTTGTTGTATGGGCCATTTCTATTAGGCACCAAAGAAATCCAAGCCAAAGTGAACAACGAGAGAGAGGCCACACAATGAAATAACAAGGATAGAAAGAAATGAGCAACCTTCCACCTTTTAAATGACATTGTGCAATGCCCCAAGAACCTACCATAGATTAACCCATGACCTTAAAAATACAATAGTTCCTTGCCACCTACGGCCTTGTGAAGTAAATTAAAGGTACGCACCTTCCAACTCAAACTTTTTTCCATCCATCCTTGCAATATTCTGGGAACCAATACTTATTCACTATGGAAAGTGGGTGGATAGAATTGGGGTTAGACTACAACGAGAAACCATCCTCATTTTAAATGATGTAGTACAATGCCCTAGGAACTTACCATAGGCTACATAGTGACGTCCACAAGGTAATGTATCCTTGTTGCCTATGGAGTTTCCAAGAAAAATGTGATCCTTGCCTCCTATGAGCTTGTGATCTAGAGGTAATTTTTTCCCTAGCCCGAGTGCCTCAACCGTAGAGCTCTAATGGGATAAGGTGTTGAATGATGAATACACACCCTTACTAATGCCACAGTGGCTCGTGCACACTTAACTCCAATGTTTTGTTGTGATGCATTTTTTAACCCATGTGACATACCTAACCCACATACATAAATGGCATACTTAACCCACACATATAAATGATCCATCGCATCCACATGCATAAATGACATACTTAACCCACACACATAAATGGTCAAAACAGAGCAGATAGATGAGATTGCAGATAATAATAATAAAACTACAAATGCATTGACTAAATATACAAAATAATGCAAACATCTATGGAATCAATAGCCACTTTGAGTAAATAAAAATAAAAAACAACTTTAAGCTTATCTAGAAATAATTTTCTACCTTGCATCCAATGCCTTGCTGTGCTCCTCATCGGTGTGGCCTCCCTCCAACGCCTTGCTATGCTCCTTATCGATGTGGATAAAATCATTTCATCAAACCCTGAAAAATATGGAGGTGAAATCATTCCAATGAGTGCTTGATTCCAAAAACGGAAAGGTGAAATCTAGGGCTGGACAAAAATGACGGTGAGTTCCAGAGTTTGATGAGATTCAAAAAAAGAAAAGGTGAAATCTACGGTTGGACGAAAACGATGGTGAGTTCCAGAGCTCGATGAGAATAGGAGAAAAAAGGAGCGCAAATTCTAGGCTTGAGGGAGGAGGGAAGTTTTAAATTTTCATTTTCTTGATATGATGTGATTATAGTCATTCTTATGTTCGTACATGATATATTTGTTCGTACATAATATATGGTATTGGAATTTATTAATCAAAATGTATAACATTCAAATATTTCATAATCCTAAGTTGGACATCATAAAAATCTAATTTATTTATTTGAGTTATTACTTAAATTTTCTTTTTGAAGATGTAATTTTTTATATTTTTATTTATTAATCAAATATTAAAATAAGTTTAAGTGAGTTTTAAGTAACCAACACATTGAGGCCACAACTCAAATCGTACGTAAATGAAATTAAAAAGATAAGATTCCCTACCATGCTAGTTTATTATGTTCTTGTTTGACATTACATCTCTTTAATCTCTCGTTTTATAATTTAATTTTTTCACTTCCATGAAATTTTCATGGAAAAGTACACATAAAATGGGTTCAAAATTAGAACATATTCAAGCCTACTCATGTGGACTTTTCAACTCAATCAAAACATGTACATTAATTCTTTGTTGCTCTATTTTTATGAAAAAAAAAATTAACTTATAAATAATTAATGAATTTAAGGTTATTTTATTATACAAATTTAAAGATAAAGAATAAATTGGATTTTTTTCGTGTGTGTTAATGTTGGGTTAGTGAAAGTGAAGTGTTGATATTGATTTCACGAAGGTTCAAGCTTTTCATCATTGACACCCTTGTGTTTGCAATGGTCTTGTGAATGTAACAAGTAATCAATGAGGAAGGAACGTATTTATTGCCACATGCCTTGATTTGCAATTTCTATAGTCTTTGGCCCATGTTGAAACAAAATCCAATTATAGATAGAGTTGAATTGGGGATCCCTCATGCTAGACACAATGCTCGTCCACCAAATTGCAAAATGGTTTCTTCATCTTATAATCTGTTTAAGAGGATGAAAAATATAAGATTTTAATCAAAGCAGCCTAGTTTATGGAGGGTGCAGATCTCTTTAGAAGTGATGGCACCCTAAATTTAATCCACATATGAAAGTATTGGTGGAGGCCTTGATATGGGTTTACTTGCCTAGTTTACTTTTATAATATTGTGATATCGAGACTCTTAGATCCATTGGTAATTCTTTGGGTAGCTTCATTACCATCACTGCAAAAAATAACAACAATATTTCTAATACATGTGCTTGGATATATTTTTGCATTGATTCATGACTATACATTCTTTCCAAATTAAGTCGAAGAGCATAGACAAAAGTTGGGCATGATATTTTGGACTATGCAAACATTGTTTTTCCATGCAAAATATGTTTTGAACACATCCATGTGGTGGCCTTGTTTCCAATGGAAAAATCTTCACATCCTACCAAAGGGAAATACAATAAGCCTTCCCAATGGTAAGATTCAAAGATGGGACGCCATTGGGTGGAACCCAAGATGACTTCAACGTTACCTACATAAAAAACCTTGGTCGCTAATATTATTTCATATTGGCATAGACACGTTGGAGACACTAATATGGTCATCATTATGAAGCCAAATTCTCTTGTACTAGTTTCAAAGTCGTAAGACTCTCATTGGAAAGGGAAGAGGTGACACAAATCAAATTATTTAGATTGGGAAAGGTATACAACCATAGTATCATCCATTTCAACACCGCAGGTAATGGTGTTAAATACCCCATCAATACCCAAATAAGGGGTTGGTTGGATTGAATGCAAGAGAGAAAAAAGGAATTTGGTTTGAAATACGTAGTCAGATTTAGTTTTTTTTCCAAGGAAAAAATATTGCAATTCATCATATAAAAAAATAACATTCTTTATAGTCATATAGACCTCATCTATATCTTCACCTATTGATAGTTTGTGAGTATAAAAACTCAAGAGAAACTCTATCGTACAGGACTTACATTTTTCAATAGTCATTTTGTTTGTGCTTACAACACCCATAAAAAGCACTACAAAATATGTTATTCATAGATAAAAACAGAAAGGAATAAGCCCCACGGATCATAGATAATGTTAGCAATTGGGGCTGCATAGTTTTGAAAGAGATGGGACCTGGATCATTCTCCATGATGGTGTCATTTTGGCATTCCCATTTTTTCCATTCACCATCACCCAATAAGATACCATCCTTTGATAAATGATCTACAATTTGATTCGTCTCTTTGAAAACATGTTGGAAGGATATTTCCTAAAATTTAAAGACATTAATTATGATCAACTCTTCAGAAATAGTCAGGCTAAGATATATATTCCTCGGTGGTATGTGATATTTAATCCAGCTAATGATCAATAAAGAGTCACCAAAAACTTGAAGTCTCGTGATGAACTTAGGACCTAGAGGTTAATCCCAAACCATGGCCTAGTAGTAAACAAATATTCATGGTGTTATACATCCCAAAATGGCCATCATATCCCACTCATAATCCAAAATATTCCCTCTGTAAGGCCTATGTGATGGACTTGAGCCCCGTGCAGACTTAAGGGTCATTTATGGGTGATTATGGGTAAATGAAGGGTAATTAAGGGTTGATTAGTGATAATTGAAGGGTAATTTGTGGTCAATTACCGGTAATTAAGGGTCATTTAGGAGTAATTATTAGGTAATGAGTTATGATAAAGTACTATCACATGAATCATGATCATTGACATAGACATTGATATATCTTACGCTATGTCAGACGTTTTCCAAACACAATTCCTAGCTCTAAACCTAGTGCAATTCCTAGCACAATTCCTTTCGAAATTTCTAGCATTATTCCAGGCGCTATACCTAGCGCTATGTTGGATGTTTTCTAGGCACAATTCTTGGCTCTATACTTGGCACTATGTTGAATGTTTTTCCTGTCGAATTTCATGGCGCAATTCTTGTCGCTAACCCTAGATTAATATATGGTGCTATGCTATTCAGATCATTTTTTGGAGGCTATTCTTGGCATTATATGGGATGATTTTGTGGACGCTAATTGGGACATTAATTGGGATGTTAATTGGGATGCTAATTATCATCCAAAATAGAGCCAACTTTTAAAAAGTGACGATAATTAGGATGTTAATTGGGATGCTAAATGGGACACTAATTGGGATTCTAATTGGGATGCTAATTGGGACGCTAATTGGGACTTTAATTGAGATGATAATTAGCATCCAAAATAGCACCAACTTTTAAAAAAGGACGTTGATTGGGATGCTAATTGGGATGCTAATTGGAATGCTAATTGGGATTCTAATGGGGATGCTAATTGGGACACTAATTGGGATGTTAATTGGGATGGTAATTAGTGTCCAAAATAGCGCCAACTTTTAAAAAGGGACACTAATTGGGATGCTGATTGGGATGCTAATTGGGACACTAATTGGGACGCTAATAAGGACGCTAATTGGGATGCTAATTAGCGTCCAAAATAGCGCCAACTTTTAAAAAGGGATGCAAATAATGCCATTAAAAGCACCATCCCATGGAAAAGCATTCACTTTGTCCAAAAAATGATGAAAAATACACTAAAAGTGATAGTGGACACTAAAAAGGAAGCTAAAAGAGACGTTAATCACAGGTTTTTGTTGTAGTGTAAGCCTAGTACCAAGGCTGCCAACAAGCATGCCAATTAGGATAGTAAAACAAATCGTGCCTCCATTTTATTTAATCAAATCGCACCTCTGTTTTAGTGAACAAAATCACGCATGCGATTTTGTTCACTAAAATGGAGGCATGATTTGGAAATCATGTTTTTTTTAAAAATAGGCCGAGGTCATGTTTTTCTCCTCATCGCACGGCTATTGGACAACTTTGGAGCAAATCTCGACTGGGAAAACGCATTTTTGGGTGTGCCAAAGCCCTCCATCTCCACCTTTGGATAAACCTCTATTTGTGAGGTATTTTCCTCATTTCTTTTCATGTTTTTTTCTCTTTGTTCATCAATTTATTTTCCCTAGATTGAAAAATTAAACCAAAATAAATTAAATTAAGGCCAATGGAAACAAAAACCCCAATGGAAACAAGAACCCTAATGTAATTGGCCAATTGAAACCAATTCCCCAATTTAATCATAAAAATTAAATAATTTTGATTATTTACCAAAGTTCATACCCAAAATTCCCATGCCGAATGGAAACCAAAACCCCAATTAACTCAAAAAACAAATCAATTTCACTATTTCCATAGGCATATTCATAAGGATCCTTGTGAATCCATGCCAAAATCCACAAATATGCAAAGTTTGTCAAGCACATTGCAAGTTTGCATAAGTAATTTACATGCCCAATGTAAACCAAATCCCTAATTAACTCATAAAAAACAAACGAACTTCACTATTGTGAATCCAAACCAAAATTAACAAATATGCAAAGTTTGTTAATTATGTTGCAAGCTTGCATATAACTAAAAAAAAATCAAGTAGATTCATATATTCCCCAAAAATACATAAACAAACATGGTAAATCCCTTGCCTCTATTCGAAATATCGAAGTTGCTCTTCCAAGAACATCAATAAATACCTTATAATTTTGATGAGACTTCTTGAAGTTTCTCTTCCAAGAACATCAATAAACACCTTATAGTTTTGATAAAAATTCCCAATCCAAGTGTTAAAATAAGGTATAGAATCTTCCCATGCTTTTAACAAATATTTCGTCTTGAACGAAGGGTACTTTTTGGTTAAGGTCAAGACAACAAAGTTCAACAATAGACTCTATGAACGTGAAGATACATAGGTAGGTTGATGTATTTGATTAAACATGCCAATCACATATTGCCATACACGATATAATCCAATGGAACCTTTGCAACCATAAAATCCATAAAGATATGCTAAATAGACTTTGGAGTCCAAAAAACATCACACTACAACAAATAATTACATATCTAACAAAATCGTTGCCTATACTGGGATTTTATTCATGAACAACACATTATGCCGCATATTCTAGGGTCTAGTTGTTGCCTCTGCCCACAATCTAGGAGCTGGTCCTGCAAAGGCAATAGTCAGCACCTCACAATTTTGATGAAACTTCATAATCCAAGCCTTAAAATAGGCTAGAGGAGCTTCGCAATCAACATATGCACTCAAGACACTTTATGTACACATGCATACTTAAAAATTGGAATTAATACTTGAATTTATGACATAAATATGAAATGAAAAATGTTAAATGTTTATTCTTTACTGTAAAATTCAAGACCAATTTTTAAATTTACATGATAGATTTAGTTTATATGTCATTAGTTATACAGTTTTCAGTGCTTAGATATGTCATTATATCATGTGTTTATATTTCTAATGATATTTTATTTATATTTATGATTGCAGTGGCTACTATGGATAACAATGCGGAGATACTGAGGTTTATTTCCCGTTTGAGAGAGATTAGTTCTGCTTGGAGGGGTGGAGATGAGCTCCACCGCTCCTTGTCAGATTCTTTGTTGTCTATTGTTGATACGATCGTAAGATCAAATGATGCTTTGTATAGCATCGCATCTTACAGGGAGAGGAAAAGACAACAATATGCTGATGGGTTAAGTTACAACGAGGTAAAAAAGCTCAAAATAACAAAACAACACATCTATTCATTATTTAGATTGATTGGGATGGATGACATTCCGAAGATCAACATGCCACATATTTCTATTGAGTGGTGCACCTTTCCACCCATCAGAGACAATTGGATGGATAGGTGGTACATGGTTTTTGAAATTCCCCCTCATAACAATAGGGAAGTACCGATGTACTTCCTCTGAAAATTGCATGCAGAGTTTGTGATGGGGAAACATGTCAACTATTTTGACATGTTGGGCTTCCAGGCAGTTGGTAGGGGGATGTCCCAACACCGACCCCATGCTAGGTATAGAGATGCTAATCCACAGATACCTGCACCCCATGCCAAGCTATCGAGGGCAGACATCCCTCCTGCACATGACATGGTTGCCCAGACACAGGAGGCATTTTTTACTCTAGCTGAGATGGTCTCTCGACACACAACCACTATTGACCAGAGAGTGGCCTCTTCCTTTGCTGGTGTACAACCACCAGCTTCTGGTGGTGGAGGGACATCTATTGGTGGGGATAGACTGACATCCCATGTGCCTCAGAGTGAGCCACATGTCTGCACATCATGTGGGGGACCCTGTTATGGTCCTGGACCAAGACATGGTACCACTACGATGACTGGTGGTCAGGTAAGGACATTGTTTTAAAACTTTATTATTGTTCAATTTTTAATTTTTCCATAGTATATGTAACATATTAAAAGATTTGTAATATATGCAATATTTACTCTTGCAGGATATTGATGCCTCTCACGGGGGTGGTACTGCACTCGGTGTGGTTGTACCCAAGGCCCAAAGAACCACCATTGAGTTAATATTTAAACACTTGTCATTTTGTTATTACATATAATTTTGTTAATGCATGTGTTAGTCTTTATTAACTTAGTAAATTGTCTAATATTTACAATTTTTGAAGTTGCAGGAACCCCACTTAGAACGTGATGCTAGAGACATTGATATCAACGACATAGTCCAAGGTGGAATTTACGATTATTTGAAGAATGTAAGTACATGGGTTATGATTGAATCTTGTTTGAATTATTTAAATTTCTTACTGTACACTCCTTTATAGATCGCTAATGTTTATAATTTTTAAACTTGCAGATGCTATTAGCATCTGAAGAGGGGTAAGAAATTGATGGAAGCGGTCACTCCCATGGTGGAGATATGTCCCAGGAAGGGGTAAGTATATTACAACATGTTATTTTTTAAGTACATATTATTCCATCCATTCAAATCCATGTCTAACTATGGTAACACTTTATGAATGCAGACGCCATCGTAGATCCCTACACTGCCTCTTTGGTTTGGATCTCCCTGTAGTCCAAACATAGATAAGGGGGATGCTTACACCAGACGACCCTCTTCCTTGAACAGAGCGGGTGTGCATGAGGATCAACCTACTCATCCCACGGTAATGTACACACTTCCAATGGCAGTTGTTGGTTAGCTATGAATTCACTTCACAAGTGTTTTTTCTTAATGTTATTTTCACATGTTTACAGCATCAGGATGTAGAGTCATCCATGCCAGACCTTAGTGAAATTGTTGATGCCACGGTCAATGCCGCATCTACAATAGGGATAAGTCACACTGAGGTACATATACTTGAATATTTGTAATTGTACATTTCATTTGTATTGTTTATGGACATGCACGATGTCTAACTATTTAATCATTTGGTGAATGTAGCCACACCCTGGTCCATTAGTGCACGCAACTGAGGTTGATGTTCAACTTACGTCTCCTCTTACTACTAAAGAGTCCCAGCGTAATCCCCTAGAAATGGTTTTTTCGGTGAGATGTTCATTTTTTACATAATTGATTAGTACTTTCTCATTCATGTACATGTTGATAATTCTTGAGATAATTGACATATTTTTTTTATTTGCAGAGAAGCATGGCAGAGAGGCTCTCTGCAAGGTGGAGGACAGCAGAGGCACCTATACCCTCGACACCGGAGGCACCTATACCCCCGACGGATGCAGTGAATCTTTGTTTTATTTACAATTGAGTCATATTTTAAATTTTCAAACTTTGTTATTGATGGACAATACTAGTTCAGTTACCTAATCAAGAAATATTGTCATTGATTTGTAGTCGCCAGAGATGCACAGTGGTCGTAGACAGAGCCGAAAAGCATCAGGGTCCGAGAAAAAAAAGAGAAAGTTATATTTTTGATGTGTTAGTCCAGGACAAATATGTATTTTTATGTACAATCCAGAGTTAGAGTATAGGGGCGCGGTCCAGGATAGATGTACTTTTGTTTGCACATGTACATCAAATATGTTTTTGATACATGTACATTGACAGGCCATAGATAGGCCTTCTATTTTTGTATTATAACTTTCATGATATAACAAATATTTCATACCAAGGCTCTTGAGATATTCATGGTTCAGACTTTTAAGTGTGATTATACACGTGCGGCTAAGAATGTTTCTATGTGTAATATTCCCAATTTTTTTATAGATTTTACGATTGCATGGAGATATCAGTTATAAATTTGAGAACAATGCACAATTACAATATTACGTAATGACAAAAATGTACATTATAACTATTTTTTACCACGATCCAATTGCATATACAATGTTATATTAACAATGTCAAATTGTATTCACAAATATGGAACATACCTAATACACATAAGCTCCCAGCATGGCTAAGCAACTGATCCAACTTGGTGGAATACAAAAGGACCTTACCCACATAACAACCTAACAAACGTTTAAAGGATGCACAAAGTTGACACACCTAAGTGATGCACCAGTGTGGTCTACATAAATAAAATTACTGTTTGGCATGATGTCTTTCATCTAACGAATACATGGGATACACATCAAACCTAAAAGTATTCGAGTATTATAAGGTTGATTCAAAATAATGGTTATGATTATATCCTGCACATTATGTATGTCTTGCACATTATTTTATCATTTTGTTAATGTACATGGCATTTGATGAATGGCCTCAAGTAACAAATTTGAAAGAGATGAAAGTTATGTGTGATTTTATTATAGCTTAAATTGATTAGAGAAGTACTATTATGAATCTTGTTTTATAAATTCATGTTTATGGAGTATTATTCGAAGCATTCATAGTGTGAAGATATATATATTTTGTAATAATGGCGTAATAGAATGGCCACTTGTTTCTAAACATAAACATGTTTCATTACATGGTTACTGATGTAATGGCATTGCTTCCTCCTGCATTTCATTGTACAAATGCTCAAATCTCTTGGATGAAGGGAAGATCTACAATCGCCTTCAAGCTGACCTTTATGTGCAAAAATTTCACATTCACTTATTGAGCAAAACCCTAGTTTCCAAAATTGGCAAAACAAAATGATCCCTTGTCCATGGACCCAGAGTAGAGGGCCACTCTAGCACTATCTTGATGTACTGAATCCAACGGAGCCGACAGTTCATCGATCCGAGCAACTGTTATCAATCTATGAAACATTGAATCCCACCTCCTAGAGGCATTTAGGGACACCCATTGAATCCCTAACCACGGCATAGAGTGGAAACCATGCATCAAAAAGGGATTTTAGTGGGTCATGCAAGCGTGTTTAAGCAGGTTCCATGTGGGAATGCTAGCCACACATTCACGGTCAAGGAATTTGCAAATCCGACCCCTATGTGCAGAAATTGGACATTCACTTACTAAGCAAAATCCTAGTTTCCAAAATTGACCGAAAAAATGATCCCTTATTCATGGACCTAGATTAGAGGGCCACCCTAGCACTATCTTGATGTCCTAAATCCAACGGAGTTGACAGTTTGTCGATATGAGCAACGGTCACGATTCTATGGCATGTTGAATCCCACCTCCTACGGGCTTTCAGGGACACTTGTTGAATCCCTACCTGGGGCATAGAATGGAAACCGTGCATCAAAAATGGCTTCCAGTGGTTCATGCAAGTGTGTTTAGGCATGTGTTATGTGGGAACACTAGCCACACCTTCACGGTCGAGCAATATGTGAATTTGACCCCCATGTGCAAATATTTCACATTCACTTATTGAGCAAAACCCTAGTTTCCAAAATTGACCAAAAAAATGGTCTCTTTTCCATGGAACCAGATTAGAGGGCCACCCTAGCACTATCCCGATGTCCTGAATCTAACGGAGTTGATGATTTGTCGATCCGAGCAATGGTCATGATTCTATGGCATATTGAATCCCACCTCCTACAGGCTTTCAGGGACACTTGTTGAATCCCTACCCGGGGCATAGAATGAAAACCATTCATCAAAAAGGCCTTCCGGTGGTTCATGAAAGTGTGTTTAGGCATGTTTTATGTTGGAACACTAGCCACACCTTCATGGTCGAGCAATATGTGAATTTGACCCCCATGTGCAAATATTTCACATTCACTTACTGAGCAAAACCCTAGTTTCCAAAATTGACCAAAAAAATGGTCTCTTATCCATGGAGCCAAATTAGAGGGCAACCCTAGCACTATCCCGATGTCCTGAATCCAACGGAGCTAATGGTTCATCGATTTGAGCAACGGTCATGATTCTATGGCACGTTGAATCCCACCTCCTACAGGCTTTCAAGGACACTTGTTGAATCCCTACCCAGGGCATAGAATGAAAACTGTGCATTAAAAAGGGCTTCCGGTGATTCGTGCAAGCGTGTTTAGGCATGTGTTATGTGGGAACGCTAGCCACACCGTCAAGGTTGAGCAATATGCGAATTTGACCTCCATGTGCAAATATTTCACATTCACTTACTGAGCAAAACCCTAGTTTCCAAAATTGACCAAAAAATGGTTTCTTATCCATGGAACCATATTAGAGGGCCTCCCTAGCACTATCCCATTGTCCTGAATCCAACAGAGCTGATGGTTCATCGATCTGAGCAATGGCCATCATTCTATCGCAAGTTGAATCCCACCTCCTATAAGCTTTCAGGGACACCTGTTGAATCCCTACCCGGGAGAAACAAATTATCAGAGTGAAGGAGATAATTATCGGATTCAAGGAGATGTCTTGATAGGATCAACTTCGAGATTCAAGGAAAATGAAATAGACATATCCCAGATAGAGTGGTAGATAATGGTCTTGGGCTATAAGGCATGAGTCATGTAAGTATCAATATAATACAACAAATCCATTGTAGAAGTCTATTGAATTTATCAATATATCAAACACTCAATGTATCAAACTGCAAATAATCAATGAGACCATGAAACCAAAATTTCTGACTACCACATACCTGACTACCTACCTATGGTCATTTGACTAGACCATCGAGATCACCTCTAATAGCAATGGTATCCTTTAGCCTCTCGTGTTCGGAGTAAGGCAACAAGTATCGTGACTTTGATGAGTTCTTGTTTGGAATTGTTTGCAGCTGGAGGTTTGTGCCAATAATTAAGTTTGTATAATGGTATACAATTTGACCTGGTCTATAATCTTCAAATACATAACCTTTTTTGTTTCGTGCATGGGAAACCTGTGTCAAATATTCCCCTTTGATAACCATTGACCCAATTGGAAAATCATTACCCTTAGAGTCGCTTAATGATACAATGAGGGTCTGCTTCCCATCCAAGCAATGTTCCAACCAGTAGTTAGTGTGCCATTAATTGTCTCTCGGGGCAACCACTGTGTATATGTGCCCTGCATAAAATAAAGTGCATACCTAGGAGTTAGCTAACTAAACACAACTAGTCGTCAAACATTTCAAAGTGATCAACATAATAGTCGAACCTGGTTGTATGAGATCTGAAATGTGGTCATAGTCATGTGAAATATGCGACTGGCCTTCCTCCAACTGAAGTTATTTGTCGGCCAATGGGGAGTGATACACGATCCCAGATGTCAACCCAATCTATGGATTCACAGTTGTCCCATTCACCACTGCTACATGGATAACAAAAACAAGAGAGTTTTTTTTGTCCACATTTCAACTATAGCATTGTCTGACGTCCTAACTGAATGGAATGCACGATTTCCTTGGACGGTCTTGCACTCATATAGGTGTGATCGATCTACATCAACCACCTCTCAAAAATATCTATGTACATGTGCTTTTTGAGATGATTGGTCTTCTTTCCTTCTAGCTCCCTACCCCATCACTGAAGAACACCATGCAACAATGGTCTTTGCATCTCGGATGAGCGAAATAGTTGTGAATTTCATCTCTTTCCTATGTAATGTAGTCTTGATGCATGCACCTGCTCCATCATGTTCCCATTTTCCGTGTCCGGTCTCAAAATAGTTCCAAATATGTGGCACCTTGTGCCTCTTGTGGAGAACACGCAACCATTGGAAGACACGGGAATTTTTGAATTGCCCTGCACAACCATCAGACAAAATCCAATGTTGTTCCATTTGTATATTGTTATCCTCCAAGTGTTTGTAGAACAATTGAAAGCTATGTTGTACAAAAGCCAAGTCATGACACCTGTCATCACTTATGTAAAAGTGATACTCCTTCAATATAACCCTGTTCTCTTCAGTACTATCTGCCCCATGTCTATAGGTGATATGGACCATTATGCTGACCTGATCTGAGTGATAATATTGACTTTGAATCTCGTTTTTTGGTTGAAGAGTGTATTTTTCCACAAAATCGACCACTGATAATATAGTTCCAATAGGAAATGTATCCCTGCACGATCTAAACTGCTTGTCTTGCCAATGAGCCACATGTACATGCTTTACATACTGTTGTGTCTTTTCAAAGAATTCCTCCATGAAGTTGCATACCAGTACCTGGTAGATCAATAATAAAGATGTACAGATCAATAGGTTGTTACATATATGAAGTAGCAATAGATATCAATAGGAAAAAATATTATTCAGGAACTCGTTGTTAACCTGAGAGGTGACCAATTGTATTTTTTTCCTTTCATTCCCTCCATCGATATCATACGTGACATATTTGAATGACTGCAAGTTCACTTCATGTCTCCCAAGTTCGTGCTCATCGGTGACATGTATGCATTTGTCCAAAAATGCCATTCCACCACACCTTGGGCATGTCCCATCAACGCAAGGCCTTTGATAAAATGTGAAACCTTTTGTCCTTCTACACAAGATGCTATGGATAAAATCTCTAGATGATGTCAGTGGCAATGTAGTTGACCATTCCTGCACAAGACTGTTATGCAAAACACGCAATATATGTATATATGTATCAAAATAATAAGCGTACTCAATGTGATATCGACAACAACATGTGTTATGGGTTGTGTTTATTTTAACATACCATGGTTTGCATTTCTCGAAGGATATTTGGCCCAAGTTAAGTTCATTATGTTCATGCCTAAACCTATCATATAATTATGTTTGTGTCATGTCAAGAAAATGTTTAATGTGGGGCTCACAGTCCCTTGAACCCATTATCAATTTTAGTACATCTTTTTGGTTGGATGAAGGTCTACTATTGTCACGCCAAAACTCTTGCACCAGTCCCTTTACCGCATCAATGAGCTTCATATCGGAGAGTGGAAACCTACCAACAAAGGACCAGACATTTGTTTCACCAGAGTCAAGCTGTTCTCTTCTAGAACAATACCTATGGAGTGCTTTGATATCCAATCCTACAAGTTTGGATGTAGGCTTAAGAAGGGGAAGGGCCCTGGTGCTTTTGTTCACGATTGATTGTGACAACACACGATGAGCTGCATTGCAATCCTTTGAATGAGATTTCTTTCCAATATTACTAAATGCATCTACCAAACTTCTGACAACATAAGAACTTGGTTCAAAACTATTTATCATCTTTATCCTTAAGTTTTTCCTTACAACAGTCATAGACCTAGATTTTAACAACGATATAAATAATCTACATTTATCTCCATCACATTTAGAATCAAAATAGTGGACAAGTGTATGTTGAGCTTGATATGCAATTTTGCGTTTAGACAGCGTACCTTCAAGCGAACCAATGATACTTTCATCGATTTGTATAAGTCTTGGAGTTCTTCGGCGTGAAGTTGCTAATGGAGGTAGGGAGGTTGGAATTGCACCTTGTACCATATCACCCAGTCGGTTTGGCGTTTGAACATGAGATTCATGTCCTTTCGTGTCTTCCTGGCTGTTGGACGGTGGCAATTGTAAATCCTCTTGTGTGGTCTAAACAACATTGTCCTCTTTTAGTATACCTTTGGCATTCAATGTCTCTCTAACTTCGTCACTTGTATACTCACATTCAATTAAATTTGCAAAGGTTTCAGGTGGCCTTGATGTGCACCTACGTTTTACTCCTTGATTAGTGCCATGCAGTGCTCATTCTTCTACTGATATGGTGACTGAAGACCCCTCGAGTGAATTCTTTTGTCTTTCTTAATGTGGATTGGAAGGAAGAACTGTGGCATCCTCAACAATCGGAATTGGTTGAGTGTCCATAGAGCGTCTTCGATTGGTCATGTCATTTCTTTTCTTCTCTCTAATTTCTTCAAGGATTTCATTGGGTATCCACTTCCTTGCTAATTTTATTGCTCGATTGTGTGATTTTCCCATGACCACAATGATCAATGATATATATGGTTTCCTTTTCTAGCTCCTCCATGGGAAACTACCAAGGGCTTGGTTTCTTTCTTGCTCAATTGTGTCTAGATACTCAATATAGGGGGAAGATTGGGAAGACTGTTGCCTTTTCTAGCTCCTCAATTCCAAGAAAAACAATGGTAGAGATGCTCTATGGTGCTCCTTAATGGGAAATTCCCCAAGCTTGCTAAATATCTTGAGCAATTGTGTCTACATAGTCTTGAGCTAGGGGGGAGATTGGGAAGAATACATTGCCTTTGCTAGCTCCTCAATTGCAAGAAAAACAATGGTAGAAATGTTGTATGGTGCTCCTCAATGGGAAATTATCCAAACTTGGTTTCTTTCTTGCTCAATTGTGTCTACATACTCCACCACACTGACCAAGTTAATGTTGCATTTGCTAGCTCCTCAATTGCAAGGAAAACAATGGTGGAGATGCTCTATGTGGCTCCTTGCTCAATTAATGGATTCTTTCTTACTTAATCCATTCTTTATTTCTTGCTCCTCAATGTATACCATGCTCCAAGCAAACCTTAGAAACTTGTGGTAGAGATGCTTGATTCACAAAACAATTTTGTGTGATAATATTGTGAAGAAGAGAATGCTCAAATACTATTCTGTAACCTGAAATTGCGCGCAGACTGTCAAACCTATGTAAAATGTGTTAGAATGTTTCTTGGACAGGTACTGCAATTGTTTATACTAAGACTAAATGCACACACGTTATGGTTAACAAAAATGGGGGCACGTTTAGGATACATAAAACGCGTGCGCGTTTTACTCTAATAGAATTTTGGAGCATTTAATAAGGTAGTTGCATGGCTAAGGGGTCATTCAAGGTGATGGAGGAATTGACAAGCACTCCCTTAGTCTTTGCGCTTTAACATCCCCCCTTTCTTCAACCTAACCATATTGTTTTACAACTCTAGGGGTGTGTAATAAGGGGATACATGGGGATATGTGTGTGTGAGAGATAGGTTAGGGGGTGTTATTGGTAATGGGATGAAGATGAT
>LPNX011168636.1:217472-263847 GCA_001517045.1 Pseudotsuga menziesii
TGCCTCCCTTCCTTCGCCCCGTCTCCGCCTCCCTTCCTTCCCCACCTCCACCTCCACCTCCACATCCCACCTCCCCCTCCGCCCGTCCCTTGTCCCCCCTCCAATCCTCCCACCCAGCGCAAGCCTCCCTTTCCCTTCCCTTCCACCCTCCTCCCCTTCCGCTTCTTTCTTCTACTACCTCTGTCCTCATACGGTCGCTCCCTTGGATGTCAAAGGGCTGCTTTTCACTGGTCATAAGATTCTCAATGAGATTTTCAGGAATCAGGATGTCAGTGAGCAATGGCCCTTTAACGCCTAAAAAAAGGGAATCTCTTCTTAATAAGACAACTGAAATGAGAGAGGGGACACGAAGAAGAAAAAATAAAAGTTTAAAGAATTTGACACTGTAATAACATATTTAGAAAGAACCATGCACGCTAAAAGCCAAGAAGTAGACCAAACACAACGATTAAAGCCCATGTTTTTGTTTTATTATTGGGTATAGAATGTGAGGAGAGAGATGATGTGCACCATCCAAATTTCTTGCAAATGCCCAAATGATTTCTTCAACCCGTTATCATTCTGTTTTGACTAGAGGGCTTCCGAATGTCTGATTCTGCTAAGCCAATTTTTTTTGGAGAAGGTTGATAAGATTCGCATTATTCAGTTTTTAAATAAATACTGGGTGGTGATGCACCATGCATTTATCACTGTGACTCCTGGCACAAAATGAGGAGTGTGGAGTACATATGCTAATACGAGAAATCTCAATACTATAACATGGCAAAATATCATCTCTGTCGAAGCCGGCGATTTGTTGATTCTAATAATGAAATGAATGCACGATGACTTTATTCCTTCAATGAAATTCATCGATTCCATTTTTTACGCATGGATTCTTGATGCGAACAACAATACGATAATTAGGTTCTTAGGCTTAGGTTTTTCAGTAAAGAAAGAGGTGCTATAAGTACATTGAAGAAAGCTGGGAAAATCATATTTTCATATTTCTAAAGGTAAAATAAGGACTCATTTCAATATACTTCTGAAACTGGTGGCATACACGCTTTGTTTTGGTATGTCGGTTACAGAGTGGGCACTGTAATAAATTAATGAGTATAATTTTGAATTTTAAACTCATGGCGGCTATGAGTGTATATGATTGGTACTGTAATAAATATGGTTTTGAAATTGATGGCACGAATTTAAAATTAACAACATTTACGATTGCATAAAGTTGGGGACTCTATAAATATACTTTTGAAACTGATGGTGCACATTTGAAGTTGAAGGCATCTACGTTTGTATAAAATTAAGTTTGTGAAGGTCTCATTTTCAAAGACAGTCTGGCATTGAGCGTGACGACTAGTTATGATTTTCAAGAAGATGATAGGAAGGTCATGGAATCACATTGTCCGTGGTGGAGGATTTTCATGTCGAATATTTAGAAATAGGTCGAACAATGAATGGCTTGTGATTTCAATTTAGTTCTACATTTAAATTCTCCAAAAAAATTGCCATGTATTTATTAAAAATATTGAGTCCTCGATCAAATTTTCAATGATGGATGTCTAAAATGGACGGAATAATGCACCAGGTTAAAGTCATGAATTGAAATGACCATAATGTTCAACGATTGTCTATATCTAGGAGTTTTAATTAATAAAATTAGTTTGGAAAGCATCTTCATAATGATTATCAAAAAAAAAAAATATAAGAGTTCAAAGCTTTGATTTTAAATATTAATAACAATATTCTATATTCTGATCTTAATGCGACGAAATAGGAGATAGAGGGGAGAGGAGGGAGGAGGGGAGCGGAGGAGGAGGGCACTGGGAAGGGAGTGGCAGAGGAGGAGGAGAGGAGGAGAGGAGGGAGGAGGTGGAGGGAGCGCATGAGGAAGGGAGGGAAGGGGAAGTGGAGCGGACAGAAGGTGGAGAGGTGCGTCGGGGAGGAGGAGATGAAGGGAGCTATGGGGTAGGGAGAAGGGAGCGATGGGGGTTGGGAGAAGGGAGGGGGATTTTTATTTTATTTTATTTTTTTATAATGTTTGGGGGTAAATTTACTTGGGGGGTTTATTTTTTCTAATTTTTTTTTAGTATAATGTATTTTTTAGGTGCTAAATGGATTGGGAGGGTTTATAATTTTTTATTTTTATTTTTATTTTTAAATGCAATGGTGTTAAGTTTTAGGGGTTAGAAAGGGGTAGGGATGTTTAATACTTTTTATTTTTTATTTTTTAAATGTATTGTTGTAGAGGGGTTAAGGGGATAAAGCGGTTTAATTTTTTTTTTTTTTTAAATTGTAATGTTGGGTGGGTTAGGGGTTTTAGGGGGGCTAGATGGAATTCATGCAGGTTAATAAATAATAAATTGAAAATTGAAAATAATCAAAACTACGAATCCTCGGATAGGGGGTAGGTCTTCCTTCAATTAACACTACACCCCTTCACAAAAAAAGTTGCAAGATGGGAGTCTGCTAAACCAAGTCGTAGATCCAGAAGAAATATGACAATTGAAATGATGGGCATAGATGTAGACTCAAGTGGTGCACCCATTGATAATAGCTAAGAATATGGGTCATCTAGATAAGAAAATTTTCAAATAAAACATTTTAGATATTTTTATTAGTATGATGTCTGTAATTGAAACTCTCAAGGAGATTTTGATTATTTATATGAATCATTTGTTCTTGTATGGTCTAATGTACGATTTCATTATGAATCACGTCATAATTTATTTGATTTTATATGTTTAGAGTGGTGAAATTATTTATGAAAGATTTTTGTTTATTTAATATGCAAGTTTCAAAAAAGTTGTAATTTATCTTTTGGAGAATTTTTTTTCCAATTTCGGGGTTGATTTTAAAGTTTTTTTAAACAACAGTATGGGATGTTTAGGCCATGGATCTATTTTTAACCCTGAAAGAAAAACATGTATACTAGTATCAACACTTTTCTATTTGGGGGTGTTTTTGGTGTTTTTTTTGCAAAAATCATCGTTTTTTATGCCTAGAGTTCTCGTTCTTGGTATAAATTTTTCGTTTCATAGTATAAGTGGTTGTCTTCAGAATCCAACTTTTATAGCATGTTTTAGACCTTGAATAAGGCCATAAATTTATTCTACATTGAATCTTTCCCACCCTATATAAATGGCATGCCCTCCAGTATTTGGATTTTTAAGAGTTTCCATGGTTGAAAGACCTAGATCTCACATGTGCAGGGTACTTCCTTTATTTGGCGTCCACCAAAACCATCCGAAATCCACTACAAGTTTAAATAACTACCTTGAATGCTTGAGATGGTATTGCATGCCCCATCTAGACCCTGAACACCTGGGCCATACCCACAACGACCTATTTTGTTAATGAAAGTCATGCAAGGTTATGGAAGATTCTCTCCAGGATGTTGTTGCCCACATTTGGGTAATTTAGATCCTTTGAATCTATCTCCAGATATATTATTTTCAATTGATCCTCTCTAAGTGTTTCAAAATTTTGATATGATAATGCTTCATTTTTTAAGATCTCCATTATTTGAGATGAGGTCTACTAGTTTATTAGCCTACCTCTAAATATGGTGGGAAATAAGAGAATCTATATGAGGGAGGAACATTACAAGATATTGAATTTTTCTCCCAACTAACCAATTTTTTGAGACAATTCAAATGGGGGAACCATTTTGAATATGGACGATCCATGACCAGTCTTGAGAATCCAACTTTTATACCATTTTTTATACCTTGAATGAGGCCATCAATTTCTTCCACATTGTTTCTTTCCCACCTTGTATATTATATATATATATGTGTAGTTTGTTACTTTTTTCATTTCTAAAAGCTCCACCTAGGACTATCGTCTTTGGACTTCCTTTGGAGGCCCCATCAAAGTTAATCAAGTGAAAAATATAGGAGGAGGGAGATTCCATCTAGAAGGGCTTGAGGTAGTGGGATGGGGCTTTTAAAGGGTCCTTTTCCAATGAACGAGATGCATATTATAGGACAACAAAATGGTTTTTGGTTGAATACTAAATTTAGAATAATGTTTCATCCAAGGATTCAATTGGATCGTCTCACATATGTGTGCATTTATGATCATCCAAACCACTTGATTTCTTTAACTTTGATCACAAAAAAGAATCAAGTTCCTCTCCTTTTAGATTTTCCATACTAGAAGGAATAGAAGGAGTTGACATAGTCTATTGAGGATATAATTATCTAATGTATCAATGAACTAAATGGCTTTGGTTTAGGTAGGATTCCCTCTAACCCTATCAATTCTTCTAAACTAGAGAATCACTTTTGTCCCACAGTTCTGAAACAAATGGGTATGTGTCTAGCAAGTGGATAATATTATCGTGCTCATTTCTACATAAAGAGTTAAAAGGGATTGCCCTAGAAATCCTCTTTTGAGAAATTTATCCCAAGTAAGGATGCATCCTTTGACCATAAGCCACTGAAAAATCACCGCCTTGGTCCAAAGGTTTCCATTCCAAATATTTTTCCAAACCTATTCCTTGGGGATATTTTTCTAATCAATTTATAGGGAGTACGACACTTTAACATTGAATTGGTCACTTGGTATATATCCCCATTTGATATTGTCATTTCCTAACTACTTATTAAGGGATCTATCCTGGAGGTTATCTCATATAGAAGAACTATCTTCCCGAGTGTTAACTATAGACCATTGAGTAAGAGGTATCACGTTAACACCAAAATTTGATCACATATTCTCACCAAACCTATACATCATTAACCTCATTTCATTTTCACCGCATGGACCTTCAATTATCCAAAATACCTAAGTCAGTCATAAAGGACAATTAAATTAACTCATTAAATAAAAAAATTATGAGTCATATTGCATAAACTGACATTTCATATATTTCCTTTTTCATAAGAAAGGAAACTTGGAATTTACCCAAAATCATGGATAGGGATCCCAAAAAGCAAGGATATGAAAAGCAAACTCCAAAAAATAAAAAAATAAAATAAAAAATGGAAAATCTCGTTTTGATCCTTCCCTCCATCCTACCTATGGTGCCTATAAATAGAACATGAAGGTCCCCCATTTACACATGACTTATCCACTCTTTCCCATACTGTTACTCTGCCAAAATTTCCCTTTGAGATCCAAAAATCCCTTAAGTATTCTCATTTCACCTTCATTGGATATTTGCACCTCGTGTCATGTGGTTAGAGAACATCCGGTTGTTAGGAGACTAGATGCACTCTTTTATAGAAAGTTGTAGGGGGACCTATCACTTCTACTCTGAGGTAACCCTTGGTCATTGTATAGAACATTATTTTAGTGAAAAATAAAATCATTCTTTTATTTGTTCAATATGTGTGTCAGATAATGCATATAATGTTAGTTTATATTTGTTTAATTATCTTTAATTTTAGTTATCTCCATGCTTAGAATAGTTTTAACTTATCTTTACTAGTTGTTAAATTTTCCATGTTTAAACTGATACTAAGGTTTCCATAAACCTTATTAGGTTCCTTTTGTCACATACTATGTTCCAAAAACCAGTAACAATTTTGGTGACTCCACTGGTTTCGATCCCTATTGATTTCAGATTTTGTTCAACCATATTTTCCATTTTTTTTCATTTGGTCTTGCTATGTTTTCTTGATTTTATTTATGTATGTTGTTTCCTATTAGCTTAGTATCAAGAAACCAACCTGAATTTACCATTCCTTTTCAATTTGATCCTCTATCTTTTTGGTTCTAAGTTTTTTGGGTCATGTTGTACATGTCTAACCTTTTTTAGTGACCTAAGTCGCACTTTTTCCTTCAAAAAGTGTGACTTGTGCATGTATGTGCATTTTATACTGAGGTTATACCTTTTTTCATGTTTTAGGCAACCCAGGTTTCTCCTTTTCCTCCAATAAGAAATACCTAATCCAAAATTTAAGTTTTTCAACATTTTTTTCTCTTTTAGTCCCTCTGTTGACCTCTTCCCATTGCAGATAGCCTCATTTTTTCGATTTACAATTTCTTTCAATGTCCTTTTTTTTGTTTGCAATAATTTTCTTGCTATAGTTGTATATATTCTAATCTTTTTCAATTCTGGTAGCAAGGAAAAAAAACTTATAATTTTTTAGTATTTACTGCTTCTTTAGTTCTATTAGATATCCCTTTTGACTACATTATTTACTTATTTTGTGAGATCTTGTTGAGAAATCAATTTTTTCATAATAATGTTTCTATTCTTTTAAAATTGAATGCTTAGTCGTATCCTTTTAATGTTGAAGTGATATTTTCAAGAAAAGTTTGAACTTAGTATTGGAAAATTTTCATTTCTGTTAAGCATTTATTTTCTTAGTTAGTTGTACACACCACACATGCACACATCCCACACACTAACATTAAGCAATGGTTGCATGTTCATGACCCCAAGCGAAGCCTCTTAAAATTAACCTTAACTAAAAAAATATTAACCTCACTTGACAACTCAAAATAACATTTTAGCTAGGTTAGGACACTAGGAATATGAATCCAAATCATTCCCCTTTGTCACTAACATATGAGACATAGAGGATGTCATTTTAGGGTACCAAAATCCTCTACTACTTGGGATATAGTGGGCATGATTTGTAGGGGGACTATCGTTTCATGGGGGTAAGTGGAAATATTGGAATCAAAAAGCTGGGTGGTGCACTATCCCCACTTAATTTGGAATATCATCTAGATCACTGTGCTCAAACTGAAGTTATACATAACCTCTCCTTACTTGTCCCAAATGAATTAGATTATAAACCATTTTTATTATATACCTTACACAAAGGCCATCCCCTTCGGTGGGGGGATACCTAGTATAGATGGAGTTGATTGCAACCCCATCTTTGTTATTTCCTTTTCAATCTTTCCTTGTTGGTTCTGGATACAATTGATGCCCCTATAACCGTCCAATACTTGGAAGACCCAACTCAACTTATTTCACCTTTTTGTTTGATGGAGTGGTGATGACCACACAAAGGAAAATAATTAAAGAAGATTATATTGTTTCTTTTTGTTTCTAATTGAGTATATATTTATAGGGTTATTAGGTCCCTTTTTTCTTTCCTAGGGATTCTTGTTGTCTTATTTTCCATTTTGTTGAGCTCACCTTGCATTAGGTTTTTCGAGCTTCCTTTTGGCTAGTTTTCCACTTTGTGGTGATCACCTTATGCACACTTGATTGCATTATTTTTTTCAATATTTTGTTGATCATAATAATAGACCTATTTGTATTTAGACCGAGTGAGTGTTAATCCTCAATGGTACTCTGAGAGACTTTGTGGTGAAACCATCAGTTCAGTCCCTTAGATTTTATGGTCGAAACCTCACGCCAGACCCCATTTTAACACAAAACATGATCACCCAGTTCTGAATCCTCACAATTAGAACCACCTACACATCCATAGATAAAAAAAACCATGGTTTTTGTCATTCCCCCATATAGTGGAGGCCCCTCCACTGGAAATCCTCCGATGGGGAACCCACCCAATGGTAACCCACCCATTTGGAACTCCCCTCCCCCATGGGGAAAACACCCATTGGTGTTGTCGAGGAAAGTTTCCTATGGCTATGGTTTAATAGGCCATCAACGTACTAGGGTTGAAAGGTGGATGCATATAGTTCTGCAAGTAAATATAAACAAGGTCAGAGATTGGAATGGCTCATACCTTATCCAAACAAAGGTTGATCCAAGAAGCCCTTCAATCCTCCTCTTTCTCCTCTTGATCTAAGGGATCTACAAAACAAACCCTACCTTCCTCAAACCAATATGACCACATATAAAGTAATGATAATCAAAACAATATGAGAAACTATTTTGATTAAAATAAACATCTGATCATAAACAAATATTCAATCACACATTGAACAATGATTTGGGAATAAGAAGGACATAACATATTTATTAATAATGAAAAGAAGTAAAATTATACCTTCTCTTCAAGTCAAGCACCTCACGAAACCTTGACCTGGTTCTGTTTCTTCTCTTCTCTAAGGAACTTAGCCTCCAAGCTCTGCAACAAGGGAATAAATTCTAGAACAAAGGTGGGGGGAATGAGGGTCCCAATTCCTCCAGCATAACAATGCAATGGTTCAAGTCCCCTCTCTACCTCTATTTATACCTTTCTAAAGAGATAGGTTTGAATACAAATTAGTTACAACTGAAGGAGTTAGTTGCATAACCACACAAACTACCCAAACTTTGAGAAACATCTATTTTGACATCTACAGGAAAAAATACGCGAGTTGAAGTGACAACAGTCATATACATACATGGGTTTTATTGAAAATAGTTGCGTATGCAAAGGGATACGCAATTTGTAGTGACAATAGTCGTGTATACAAAGGTATATGCGGGTACCACGTAGAACAAGTCACGTAAATTATGAGGGTACCATGTATGCCAAGTCACATGTAGGTCAAAGATTCTCATTTTAAGGGTACGTTCAGGAATTCTCAGGCTTTGGTGTATTCTAGAAAGTTTTATCTGACTTAAATACCTTTTCAATGGTGTAGAGAAGAGTTCAAAATGAGTTACAACACTACCTATATGGGTCCTCCAAGTTAGTTGTTTTTTCAGTGACTTTCAGTGTCTAGTGTCGTCATGGAAGTGTTGACATGCGACGAGATCATGGGAAAGTGGTCACATGAAGAGATGTGTCATTTTTGGATATAACATATTCCCCCTAATGTATGAGTTTAGATGGGAATATGATAGCCAAAATACATTATAAAGGAAACAACTGAGTATGGAGAGAGTAGAGAATCCAAGATCGAAAGAATTGAACAGAGGTACCTGAAAGAGAGATGAATGTCAGAAAAAAATGTTGTAGAAATAATAGATCAATGCTATGTGCAATTATCCTAAGAATAAGCATAGGAAATAAATCTTGCTACTAAGAATTCTCACAAGCATACACAGGAAAAATAGAGAAAAGAAAAGAGACTGAATCACATGAATGAAGAGATGAATATTGGTGTGTATCCTTCGATTGAATAATGATGAATAATAGTGTACATAAATAGTACATCCCTCATAGGAAAATCAAATTGTATGAAAACAACTCATAAAGCTCAAAAGGCTGATTTACCAAAATATAGCAAACCCCCATAGGTGGCTAAAGCACTTACCAAATCTATGAAGGACCTCACGAGTTGGAAAAAGAATGAGTGAGTTTTCAAGGAGATGGAAAAAACATACTAATCCTAGAAAATGGATAAAAACTAATGGAGGATGGGTTGGAAACAAAAGCTCCCAGTTTCCTAGTTGACTAGCTTTTATCTTATCCATAGAAAAGCAGGAAAAGCAGAAAAAGCAGAATAAAGCAGAATCTGCTGTAAAGTCCTGTATACTAATTCTGGATGGTCAAAAGGTGGTCAAGATCAACCCAGAATTGGAAATAAATAATTCCTAGGATATAGATGGCATGTATTGACTTTAAGGTGCAAGTGGATGCCAACTAATTAAGCTAGTGGGTGAATAATTAATCAAATAATGATTAATTATTTTATCCTAAGTTGTGAGTGGGTTTAATATATTCCAACACCCCCCTATAATTCTGACTTTATGATGGTATGACAAAAAATATAGATGCATATGGATGCATATAGGGCCCAGCAACAAGGCTATGGTCACCCTTTAAAAATTATTATGTCCAGAAAAGTGAGGAAAGAGGCAAAACTACATGGGGAAAATCCTCCCTCAAGATAGGACAAGGTATAGAATTTGAAATGTGTCTTCAACATATCTTCATCTTCACTTTAATGAGTTTACTGAACTGCTTCTAGATGAAGGACTTGTTGAAGAAATCATGAACTCCATGATCATGCGTTGGAGTGTAGAACCTACAAGAAGGAAGAGGAGAGACTCCTTGTATCTCATTAACTGATGAAGTAGGAGCATTATCTGAATGATTCTTTCTGCTGTCAAAATCTGATCTGCAAACATAATCTGAAATGGAAAAGAGATCTATGCATACTCCTTTCCAAAGAGTACAAAAAATAAGGCAATTTATTTCACACCCAATTCCTTGAATAGCTACAAAATTGTGATGTGAATCACATGTAAATCTTCCAATATGCTGTAGCACCTATATAGATCTTAGATGAGGCTGATAAAACTCTGATATATCAGAAACATTAGCATATGGAACAGCAAAGACAAAGGATTCAGTGGCTCCATGAGGATATAGGGCTAGACTAGGAAAATTATGAACAACTGGGGAAAACTGATAGGTGTAAAAATCTGAATGATGGATGGGCATAAGATCTAAACCATAAGTGTTTAGAACATATCCAAACATGTTTAATATTAGTCCATATATGACTAAGGTCATGAAAAACCAGCCACCGAAAGTTAAGAAAGACTTCAAATCATGTAAGATAAATATCATTGCATAAGAGACCAATGAGGAATCAACTAGTGAGCTTGGGATTTGTATAGTCTTTGGAACATTCATAGGTATGATAGATGGTATGTATGGTGGTAATATATGTGTATCAATATTCAAATATGCTTCTAAATCAGAATCCAAAGGATCACATATAAGCATATCAATAGACTCATGGAAATACACTGGTAATGAATCCTCTGTATGAAAGGAGGAAAGAATGAGATGTTCACAATCTTCAAGAAGGCTCTGAGTATTGATACCAAGAACAAAGGAAGATTTGATGAAGAACATGAGATCAAGTAAGGTAAGTGGTATGACAAAAAGAAGGCTTGATGTGGCTAAGCAAACATCCTGGAAGTCACTGGGTTGCGCACCATCAATGAGAGAGGTATGCAAAAGGTGTGAAGAATCTGGCACATAGATCTTAGAATCTGAGATAGGAGATTTAGAGAACAATGAATGGGTTATAGGATCATAATAAATATCAGCATCAGCTCCATATGTTACTTATTTTTCATCAATAGTATCACAAGAAGAAAAATCACCTTCAAGAGACACAGAAAAAGATGGCTCTTCAATATTTGCTTCTTCATTGAAGGAGGAAGCATTCGAATGAAAGAGGGCAGCAGAAACATGAAATGTATGAGAAACTTATTCATCATGATAAACTTCATCAGAGAATGTAGATGCCAAGAATATTGAGAGAGAAAACAAGAGGAGATGCTAGGTTCGCTCCATGCTTCATCTTCAATTTCCTGCAAACCAAAAGCTTTGTCTAAAATTTTCCAAAGCTCAAATGGAAATTCAGCAGAATATATAAGATGATATATATTTGGAGACATTCCCAAAAAAATAATTCCATAATCTCTATCACAATTATTTATCCAATCAATCTTCTCTTCATAAGACTCAGGTTCACTCAATGCACCAATGGAGACATCAAAGAGACATTGCCTCTTCAAGTATGCACTCATTGTTGGCTTCCAATCAGCATAGTTGAAAGGATATAGTAGAGAAACTTTTGAATCTATATAGAAGTTGTTGATATGCTCTAGTAGATACTCTCTACAACCTGCAAAACAAACTAGGAGAAAATCTTGTAAGCTAGACAAGCTCTTCCTCAGAGAGGGATAGGGATAGGAGATTGGATGCGCTCCTCAACTCTATAGAACTTGATCAAAATTGTAGCTCTAATACCATGTAGAAATAATAGATCAATGCTATGTGCAATTATTCTAAGAAGAAGCATAGGAAATATATCTTGCTACTAAGAATTCTCACAAGCATACATAGGAAAAATAGAGAGAAGAAAAGAGACTGAATCACATGAATGAAGAGATGAATATTGGTGTGTATCATTCCATTGAATAATGATGAATAATAGTGTACATAAATAGTAAATCCCTCATAGGAAAATAAAATTGTATGGAAACAACTCATAAAGCTCAAAAGGATGACTTACCAAAATATAGCAAACCCCCATAGGTGGCTAAAGCACTTACCAAATCTATCAAGGACCTCACGAGTTGGAAAAAGAATGAGTGAGTTGTCAAGGAGATGGAAAAAACATGCTAATCCTAGAAAATGGAGAAAAACTAATGGAGGATGGGTTGGAAACAAAAGCTCCCAGTTTCCTAGTTGACTAGCTTTTATCTTATCCATAGAAAAGCAGGAAAAGCAGAAAAAGAAGAATAAAGAATAATATGCTGTAAAGTCCTGTATACTAATTCTAGATGGTCAAAAGGTGGTCAATATCAACCTAGAATTGGAAATAAATCATTCCTAGGATATAGATGGCATGTATTGACTTTAAGGTGCAAGTGGATGCCAACTAATTAAGCTAGTGGGTGAATAATTAATCAAATAATGATTAATTATTTTATCCTAAGTTGTGAGTGGGTTTAGTATATTCCAACAACTGTCTCTAGGAAATACAAGTCCATATACAAAATATCACCATAAATATACAGGCGGGTCCAACATATATATAACTAATGTAACTATCATGGTCGCTCAATATGCAAAAAGGAGTCATATCAAATCTAAAGGAGTCATGGACACAAATGAACAAGGTGGATCCATGCTCAACAATCGATCATAGCCACAAAAATACAAGGTTGATTTGTTTCTCAGTAAATTTCATATGAAGTGTGACAAGGTATTGTGCAATTTGGGTAATAGAAAAAGATGACGATGCTACATTAGGCCCAAGTTCTTCAATCCAAACCTCCCAAAAGGTACGAATCCTAACCATGGAAATAAAAGAGCTGAAGTCTAACATGGAGGAAACCATTTAATTACTGGTTAGTCATGAGAACCATTAACAAACATGAGGGAAACCATCATTAATGAAAATGGTCCCCAAGGTACATAGTACATTCTAACAAGTGTGAATACAAGGACTTGAATTTGAACACTTGAAGAATCCATCGAGTAGGAGACAATTGAAGGTATTCTCACTACCCAATAGCGAGGGAAATTGCCACTAATGACTGAAATACCCAAGGTACTATCATAAACTCTAAATATCATTCCCAGAGCAAGAGGTTGTTGTAGTCGATAGGAAGAGATCCGTTGGAAGGAACTAATTAAGGAATCCTTCATCATCCAACACAAGGTAAGTCAAAGACTAATTGGATATAGAATTGGTACTGAATTTCATGACAAGAATTGTCGATGAAATGATGTAATGAACTGGTACTAGGGAATGGCTGACACAAAAGGTCAATGAAAGTGCAGAATGGACAACAAAGGTTTAATCCTTGAACAATGAGCATGACACAAAAGTGAATTAGGAAAATTTTGACATAAAAGGGACCAATGAAAAAAAATATGCAATGTAGGAGACATTGATAGATTCCCCATATAATTGGAAAAGAATCCAACTAGAGGATTAAGAAACTGTGAATCGGGATAAAGTCAAAATTTGAGACCCAATTGTTGATAGATTAAAAAATGGTGATTTATTCAAGGAGACAAGACTTGCTTCCATGATGTAAAATACATGTGAATGAAATTCCCTTCCCTCTTTCTTGTAAAGGTTTAACAAGTCCAAGAAAGCAAAATCAGGACCTTCTTCATTTTTGGAAAGATCGAAGAAGAGACAAAAGAATGCTTGATAAAGCACCGATTCATGGATTTTATGAGCCTGAAATAGTGAATGCCCAATGGTATTTTCATAGTTTTGATAGTCTAAAAACTCCAAAGAAGACTCTAGAGGGGTGATTTTTCGTAAAGTTAGTCTCTAAGTCCGAAAAAGTGGAAAACAATACAAAGGAGAACTCTCTTAACCTAGGTGAGCTAAGCTATGCATTTTTTGTACTTAGTCGACAAGGTACGAAAAATAGTAAAATATCACCAGTCCGACGGACCTTCAAAAGCGGCATGTAGCCTGAGTTTAACGAGTGTTAAGGAAGGAAAGATCACTCAAAAATATCCATTTGATTATGAGAAATGGGGCTTACAACAATAAACTCAATGCTTTGTTCTTTAGTTTTTAGTGAGCATGACAAAGACATAAAGTATTCTTAGAATATTTTTCATGTTTAGGTCTAGAGCACAAAAAAGAGAAAACTAAGCTCGAAAAGGTTCATTTTCCATAAATTTAGTCCTCCAAGCTCGGAAAAGAGATAAACCTATACCTAAAGATAATCTTCTAGATTCCAAAGAAAATAGAGTATTCCTTTTTCCTAAGTAATCCACAAGGCTAGAAAAAGGGGTAAACTTATACCTATGCAGATGTTTGTTCAATTTACCTTAATGTGTCTGAACAAACAAGTTAACTCAACAATCTACTCAGTTTTAAGGAGTCAGACCAAGGATTAAAGATAACTCCATATCTTTACCGTGAAGTTTCAACGAGTCTAGAAAAGTAAACTCACGGCCTCCTTATTGTTTTTAATGAGCTCGAAGGAGAGTAGAAAAAATGCTCTAAATACAAGGAGACGAGTGTCATATGTAGGAGAAACTAGTTCCAAGTTCAAGGAACAAACCTATACATAATGCAAGGAAAGTGAGAAAGATAAGGACACTCGGGGAGCATCTCCTCTAGGTAAAGGGTGTCAAGTTGTGAAAACAAAATGGTACAAAGATAGGCGATAATGAGAGCAGAGATGAAGACTTATATAATGAGCTAAACGCGTGGATGCTGGCATCAATATCATAAGCACGAGAAGGGTGCATGCAAATGTAGTTACAGCTTGAGCAACAAGGAAATGCCATTAAACACTTTTGGATCCAACTACAAATCTTGTCTCCAAGAAACAACAACATCATAATTACATTCAAAAGAAAAGATCCGATGCAGGTCACTTTGGCAGAAACACATGCGACTTTGCCATCTTCTACAAAATGTGTAGTCAAGGTAGAATCAATGAAATAGGACTCTATAGTGCCAATATCCAAGGGTTTATGATCAATAAGATCAATCTCAGAAGAAAATAAAAAATCAACAAGGGAGATAGAGTCTGCAGGAACAAACTCAGTATCAAAGGAGTTAAAAATTTCATAAGAAAAATAAGAGTCATCAGGATCACTAACTTGCTGTTCGAAGGAAGAGTCAACGGACTCAATAAGACCAACATAAAAATACTGATCCCTGGGAAGATCAAGCTTACTAAGAAAATCAGGGTTAGACTCAGTCACAACTGAACCAAGATCCATAAGAAGGCCAAATTGTATCAAATACTGAAGGAATACTTCATCCAAAGGAAGGAGATCATCCAAGATATGACACATGTCTAAACTTTCAAACAGATTGACATAGTGGAGAGAAGTCTCCACAGTCTATATAGGATGGATGACCTGGTCCAGTGCTGGGACCGAGTCTCGAGAAGGTAAGCATAAACACAGAGGATTTTCCTTAGTAGAAATTGAACACAAGGGATATGTGGCCACATAGCTCACCCATGGCGGGGTAATGTCTATAGAAACATTGGGAGTCAATAAAGGAAATACCTAGTCTTTAGTTGGGTCAAGAGAGGGATCAATAAAATCCCACTGATCGATAGGGACAATTTCTTCAACATGATTAAAGTATATCACATGAAAGAATGTTGACACAACATCTTGGATGGGATAAACATAATCATGCTTGAGGAGCATGTTGAAGTACAAGGGGTCTTCTATCACCATGAAGTCAACTAAGACAGTCTTCCCACCCAAAGTAACAGGTGTTTTAGAAATAATTCCCAAGGCTATAATAGTTCTTCTATCAAACCCAGTAACTGAGTAGTAGTCGACACAAGGCTGGAAGATCCCATGCCTCTCCAGGCACAAGTAAACAAGATACTAACTGAGGCTCCTTCATCAACAATACAATGATCAATTTTGTATTGTCCAACTTTGACCTTTATTTGGAAAGGTCCGTCAAAAGGAAGGAGAGACTCAACAAGGATATCCAAATCAAAAGAATCATTCTAAGAGCTTGGTGGGGGTTGATCCAAAGTGATTTCAGTGCCCCCTTTTTTGGTAAGTTCCAAAATGGCAGTGAAGAAAATGTGACTAGTAGATAGTTCACTATCCAAAGGAAGAGTGGGATTGATTGACAATGGAATCGATTCAACCACTTCGTGAAAGTCTCTCTCTGAAGGGACATTGGGATTGACCAAATATGACATTGGTTCAATCACATAAGGATCACTCTCCGAAAGAAGAGCGGGGTGAACCAAAGACTGGGAAGGATCGACCATTAGATCAACCAAAGGTTGAGTAGGTTTTTCAGGAGAAGGAAATATTTGAGTCTCGTACCACACTCTTTGCACCTCTGTGATAGTAGGGAACTGGTGAGTAAGATGATCTCCCTCGCATAGCTTACAAGGGAACTTAAGTTTTCACTTCGAGCAACCATTTTTCTCAATGGTGCCAATATGACTAGTAGTGGCTGATTGTTTTTTCTTAGCATGACCTATAGAGGATGAGAGAGGATGGTTGTTGAAAAACTTCAGAATGTTAAAAAACAGGATGAAAAATTCTTAGATCTTACTAAAATTTCTTGTTCTTTGCTTCATGAGTATTTGATCAAACCTTTCGAACATCTCTATTACTTGTCCAGATGTCAACGCTTGATTTGTGTCGACAAATTCTGGTCGAACGTCAAAGAATACCTTCTTTTCTTTCTAGACATCGAAGGGTACTCTATTTTGTGTCATTGGTCATACTTACGGTTGTCCTTGCTATGCATCCTAGTCTTCTCTAGTCGCAGCACCTCCCCTTATGATGAAAACAATGTTTTCTTCTCTTGGCTTGACAGAAATCATCTCAATATTTTGGTTTGGGTTCAAATTGGGATTTTGCACAGGGTTGGGATTTCCCACAGTTTGATCCTGCCACTTTGCTATCAATTGTGGAAACTGTTTAACAGTATGATAATATGATTTACAATACGAACAGGTCTTCACAGGACTTGCACAATCTCTAGAAAGTGTCTTGGTTGTCCATGATTATAACATATAACTTTGTCTCTTCCTCGACCAAATACTCCTACTTGTTGTTGTTGTCCTCGGCCTTGGAAATTTTCAACCCCCTAGGATGAGGGTATTGCTACTGTGGTGGATACTAATTTTGTCTCGTTAATGGAACCATTTGTTGGCTTATTCCTATCTTTGACCTAGGTTTGGTCCCTCCTTGGTGCACAAAAAATACCAAGATATCATCTCGACAGAGAAAGGCTCAGTCGGCAACACCTGCAACGTAGATGCAGTCTCACCTGAGATAACTTTCTATGGGTAAATTCCAGAAATAGGTTTCCACAGCTGGATGGGGTATTTCATGTCCCTTGGTATTCTACCAAGGCACTCGATAGAAGCTAATGGGTGGGGTATTTATGCTTACTACACACAGTTACACCGCAAAACTGTTCATCCTTAAAAAGGTATCATAACATCAAACCTAATGCAACATAATAAAATTCAACAATAGCAGTGTGACCAATACATTTAAACTCATTCATAACACAATACATAAACATATTTTCATATCAACATATATATGCAACTAAATCACATTCATCATTCACACATTTGACACAATATCTAATGTGGAAACTCATTCGGGAAAACCACAAAGGCGCTATTTATCTGGCATGAGAAATATATGGAACCTTTGTTCTTCACACTAAGAGGAAGACTCTGTTCTATATCTCTCTTCTTTATCTATATATACTTCCTCTTCCTCTCATGCTCTATGATATTCTATTTGTTATTATTTTCTACTTGAATCTACTAGAAATATGCACACATCCTGGATGAACTCAATCTCTTCTATGACTCTAGTGTCAATATGCACATAGCTTGGATTAGCTCACTCTCTTCTACACTCTTGCACACTCAGTAGCAAGTTATTCAAATCCTCTGTATGACTCAACTCACTAACATAAAATACAATCATAATGTCACTAAATGACAAGGTGCTACTAATACTAACATGAACATACCCTCTAGAGGCTAACCCACATACAAATTGAGTTCCTCCTTTAATAGACTCTTACATGTCTCTCTTTACTTAATTCATATAGTTATCCAACAGGTTGTATTTCCTATTTTATCGACATATATCAATAGCCACTAATGACCTGAATTACAAAGATGCTTTCATACATGCGGCTTCCTCTGACTCTATCCATCCTCGTACCCATGATCTTTTTGAACTGTCTCTTTCTATCCATTGAGACGTTGCATGTCTTTTGACATGGTTAAATCCAATGCATCCTTCTTTGTTGCATCCTTTCCTTCTGTCATTGTTCCTCTTCCATTACAGACTTTCTTCTGTCACAAACTCTGTTCTTCTCATATCACAACTTCCTCTTCAGCTACGACTTTCCTTAGATCTTTCTTCTTCGTCTGCTTCTATTCATCTTCTGTCGCATCTTCCTTTCTTTCTAGTTCTGACTACCTTGTCTTCCTTCCTTCCTCGACTGATTCTATCACAACTCTTTTCCCTCTTTCATTCTTTTGTTCTTCCTTCTTTACTTTTGTCGCAGATCCTTTTACTTCTTGCGGCATGACTCTTTTCCATCCTTGGGCAGAATTTAGACTGAATTATTCCTATCTTTCCCTAGGCCCAACATACGTTTGTTATGATGACAACTCAAGTAGATACTAATTGAATATCACCTCAACTACATGGGTACTTTATTCCCCATCACATACCCTCATTAATATCAATGGTGTGTGTATAGATTTAGCCACAAATAACCAGGTGAAATATGATTCTATGATTGGTCTCTTGAACGATGCCCTAGTGCTAAGAATTTTCCACCTTCATGTTTACCTTGATTCCTAGTTGTGTTTCACATAGTTGAAAAACTGTTACTGGATATGTGATCCTTGCATGTTTAGAGAGTTCCTCCACACTAAACAATTGGTTAGACTATTTGATTCAATTATGTTCATTCATGTACTGAAGAGTTTCAATAGTGTGGTATATCAAATGGCTAATAACATTCTAGAGTGGCATATAAATCATCAACAATAAGGTAACAAAGCATCATCATGCATATCATATCATTTTCATTAATATGTAAATAACCATCACATAATGGAAAGAAGCTAAAAAATACAAAGTGTCATATCCATATGCATATGTATATATATGTAAATAAGATTAACATATCCATAATGAAGTCAGTTCTACATCCGGGAGCCCCAACAAATCCGTAAAATAAGGCATATATCAGAAAAAAAATCCCCATGGCCATAGCATGGGGGGAATCTCTCTGAGTCTGTCAGGTAGTCATAATACTCTGAGGACTCATCCTCATTCTTGTCCTTAGTGCTATATTCATGCTCATAGGGTGCATTTCCATGGGCCATTTTTCAGATGACCTCTACAACTACAATAATACAACGCATGATAGGTTTCCACCCTCTTAGTTCCTAGAAAGAGATAGTGATCAGATCCTCATTGAGGTTCTTCCATCCATCATCCACAACACCCTCTAGGAGTCACTCTATGTCTAGGCATGATCCACCAACGATGGCCTCAACAATCCTATGTCGACACTGTGCATGGGGGGAAGGGTTAATAGCCTCAACCCTACCATGAAACCTATGGTATCCTGTTGGAGGTATAGGTCCCACATCTGCACACACATATGACTAGTCATTGGCACTGATATAATAAAAAATCAATCTATGCTAGTGTTGTAGACATAATTGTATCCAACATGCATACATACCTCCTCGTTCCCAAGCTTTTCTAGGCATAGTCCTCAATAATGATAGAGTTGTCACCATCATGCAAATAAAATATGAACAAAGTCTCTCCCAACTAATACCCCACCCTCACGTATCATCATATCATCTCAGCATCATATCTTAGGATCCATATCCCAAGTGTATCTCATTTCCATGTGCGACCGCAGAGTTGAAATCTTCTCAAAGAAGAATGCACATATGAACAATAGAAACCAAAATTCACTTCCCTGATGACTCACCTAGTTTAGTTGTTGTTGAAATTCCATCAATAACATTTTGGCCCACCCAAGGTAGGACCTAGCAAACACCCTCTTTACCGGCATCATCTGCCCACCAGAGACCTTGTGAGGGCCGCTAGAACCAAAAATATATACCATCGTTTCCGTGATGGACCATGTCTCTAATCTCTCAATATCAAAAACCATGATATACGACTTGTGCACAATGACACTATTAAGGAAGTGGTGGTCTAGTATGTCCTCCGTCCTCAGTTCTCATGGATGAGTGCACTACATGTCCCCAATCACTCCTAGCATAGGGATTCTAGTCATGCAGTACACATCTAAAAGGGTGAGACCCAAATTCTAACCCTGAATGATAAATGCCCCAAAATCTCGATCTTATAACTCCACTATCTTGTTGAGTAGCATATTTATGCTATGCATTAGGTGGTTCTAAATGAACTTGAATTCTTTGTGTCTCAGATGGTTTTCTCTCATAAGCTAGTCCCCCTAAATTTAATGACAAATGTCTACAATGTCTCATTCTCACTAGTTCACCCTCGACATCCTGAAAGGCACAAAAATCACCTAAGTTAGTTCAAGACCAAAAAAAATTCCAAAAAAATGGGTCGCACCTGTCTAGGCAATTTAAGCGACCTAGGATACACCTATTTGGAAGAATAGTGCAACTCAGGTCACACCTGTTCACTAAGTAGGTGTGACCTAGCTCGCACCTATTTGATAGAACAACATGAACAAGGTCACAACTATCCCTGGGATAGGAGTGACCCAGGTCTCACCGACCACTTCAATAAGTGTGACCTAGGTTTCTATTTTCCCACAAAAGGTGTGACTCAGAAGGGAGACCCTCATGGGGTTCTCCAATGTGCCCTAATTTCCCAAAATAAGAAAATAAGTCGGAAAAAAACACAAGAAGGGTGATACCACTAACCTAAAGGTTACATTAATGAAATTCAATGGTCATATCGAAATAAATTAGCTACTAAATGATTAAGTCCCTCCACACAACTCCAATAATACACAATGAAAATGACACATGGCATGGTGGGCCCCACCCTGGTTAGAGTTCAAATGGACCTAATTTTCTTCTGAGTGTTATAGAGTCATACATTCCCCATATTTTACACATTTACGTCATAAAAATCAATGTTTGCATTCATTAAGATTATGGAAACCATTTTTTATGAGCCCTAAAAAAAATTTTGGGTCATTTTCAACCCGCCTTGGCTTATGTTCCATCACATAAGTCATCCAATTTTAATGGCACTTGTGCACTTTATTTGATTTTAAAATTCACATTCATGCCCGATGTTACACTTAAAATTGGTTTCTATGCTCAATCCCCTGAAGTGATATGGCCAATACATCTTTTGGAGAGAGTTTTTCCTAATTCTAGAAGGTCTGATGCACCTTGTTTCCTGACATTGGGTGTCAGATCTGCCTGATGCCACTTGCCTACTAACATAGTGCACCGATAGCACTTTTTTCCTCAAGACAAGGAGTGTCAAAAAAACTATCCCATGCACAAGGAGCACCAACACTGTAAAAAAGATAAAAAGAATATTTTGGGAACCTTTCAAGAGAAATTCCTCTCGAAGGATTATCCTAACTACTTTGAGTTGGTGGAATTCATCCCCCTAGCCTCTAGGGATCATTCGTCACCTTTCTCGAAAAATATATCAACCCCTTTGAGCTTCCTTTGGCCTATATAAACAAGCTTCCCTTCATGGGTAAAGGGAGGTAAGAGAACCAAGAGAGCACCTTTATGCTTCTAGAATCACTACTGCTATAGGAGGCAAAGAGTGTGGTTATGAGTGAGGCTTGTAAATCTTGTAGAATGTGTGTGAAATTGATGTCAAAGGCATTGTGAGAAGAAAGATTCAACGTCAAGGATTTGGTTGTAGATTTCTTTCCTTATGTTATTAATACAAACATGTTCCCCTTTCCCATGAAGGATTTGTGTCAATATCAATTGTTCATTACTATTCTCCTTGACTATTAGTATATATCATTGAAATTGTCTTATTTCTTTCACTATTGTATCTTGTTTCTTCATATCCTTTTGTAGTTATAGTTGATCGTGGGAGGATTGGGAGACAAGGATCACCTTTGTCATTGAGGTAAGAAAGCTTCATATTCTAGTAGTTTCATGATATAGGGGAAGGATACATCGCTGTGTCTTTTTGTTCTAGATTTTCCCCATGTAGACTAGGGAAACAATCTTTTTCGACATTGATTGAGAATTTCTGATAACAAAACTAACCACCAGACTGGGGAAAACTAATCAAATATATGATATTTTATTTTGTTTTTGATTAAAATATTATAAAGTGTTTCTCTCACTCATTCAAGGATATAAGGTGAGGAATCCATCTTATTTCACCTTCAGTTTCCTTCTTTGGTTCGTGTGCATGCTTACCAAAATTCTGGTTTGATTTACAGTTGATTATCCTAAAGGTTGTTTGTTTCTTTTGGATTTCTAGATCTACCGACGCACCTAGGTGTATTTGATAGAGCGTCAGAATTCCCCTGGTGCCTTTTTCTCCCACTGTCAAGGAGTGTCACTGACGTATTATTTCCAAAATCAAGAAACATGGCTGACATTGTCCATAGACAAGAAAAGAGCCCCAACTACCAAACGACGCCCTGGTTCTATCCCGTAGAGTGCATCGAAGTAGGCCATTTCCAACTCTAGAATTTTTATTTTGATATTTTTTATTTCTTCTTGGGTTTTGTCAATCTTATTTCATTCTCATTGACAAGTATGATAGTGTGTGTTTATCTTGAATCATTACTTTTTAAATTTAGATCTTGAAAAGTTGTCTTGTTAAAAGTTTTGAAATCGAGTGGTTTTGTGTGGAAATTTGATCTTGGGTTTATGGTTTGCATGATTGATCTCTTAAAATCTCTTTCTAGATCTGTGGAAAGGAAAAATAGTATGGTTTCTTGCACTCTTTTAGCGTGATTTTTTGCATTTCCTTGTTTAAAATAACATAAAAAAACAAAAGAAAAAGTTTGATTGCTAGCTTTTGATTTGGTTGAGTGATTAGAAATGTTTTTTTTTGAGTTTGATTAAGAAAAAACATTAGCATTTGGGAATTAAAGAACCCTTTCCTTTTTACATTAGACATCTTTTGAGTAATTAGCATTAGATTTTTTCACTTGTTTGGAAGTACTTGAAATTTTGAGGAACGAGTTGTTTGAATTGCATGGTTTTTTCATTTCATAATTCAAAAGGAAGAATCTCTCCCTTAATCTAGATAGAATTCATCAAAAAGAAAATTGCATGGCATTTAGATGTTTTAATATTGGAATTAATTCACATTCCACAAAAAATCACTAACCATCAAGATAAAATTGGACAGTAGCTTAGGTTAAAAGTCTTAGTAATTTGAGTGATAGGTTAGAAGACATGTTTCAACATATATAAAAATAGGATCTTTCATTCTTTTCCTGTACTGCATATTGGAGATTGTGCGGTTCTTCCACGTACCAATCTGTATATCAAATGGTTTTTCACATACCCTCGAGGTATATCAAAAATTTATTCACATATTCGATAGTATATTAGAAGGATACTTTCAAACAATTGCACATTAGAAAACACTAACACATATTTGAGCTTCCACGTAACTTGTGTATATCGAGATACCCTTCTAGGAATTGATACCAACTGAGAAAATCCTTTAGGTCATCTTGTTGAAAAAATACACCAAGAACAACAATTGGGGAGCTACTATGCACGTGATGTCTAGGTAGTTAGGTATTCAAGAAAGGGTACGGTCCAAATCCTCCTTATCGTGTTTTATTGTTGGACCTTGTGGTATATCGTGAGTTGTGACAAACTAAAAATTCTAGTGAGGTTCCGGCCTTTTCATCCCCTCTTATCACTTAATTTGGCATGTGACCTAATCTTTCATAGAATTGTTTTTGTGCGATCTTTTTTACTAGAAAAAATTAAGAGTAGGACTGTTTAGCCATCATTTTGGATGAACCACCTGTGAGGAGATATCGTATATTGCAGGGTTTACCACCCAAATTTTGTCCTCCCCTAGAAGAAAGAAAAGGGATAACCAAGGACCAGCCTGTAACGACTAATCCTTCTATGGAGGGAATCCCTGTGGTTGAATAGGTAGAAGAGTATTCCTCTTTTGAGAATTCATATACCCACACTTCAGTACTGGTGCAATTACCTTCTTCACATGATTAAAACTTTCATTTCCCTATAGAAGTCCATTCTAGTGCATGATATTAGGTATTTTCCCCACCATCAGATGACCCTATTGCATTGGAATTTTGTCCAGCTACACTATTTTGGGAGACTTCCTTGGGAAAAAAATTCTGAATATGGAACTACTTTGCTATCTTATGCCATCCCTCCATGAGATCCAAGGTTTATCCCAAATGATGAAATCCTCAGGTCGATTCACGAAAACCTCACTCCTTTGCATAGAATGGGGGAAAACATAAGAGGAAGGAGTGTTTCTCCTATATCCCTCCATTCATAAATAACCTCTCTCGGATACCATGCCCCCTTTCGATCTTATGCTACTACCATATCGAGAATATCAGATGAAAGTGTAGTTTATTATGTTTTGGGTGAGCCTTGAATCCCTACCCTACCAAATCAAACTATACTATCTCTCCCTAGTTCTCCTATGAATCCTGTCGATGGGGGGTAACCTCCATAACAAATTTCTTGCACAACCATACGAAATAGTTCAAATGTTGCACATAATATTTCTTTAGGGAAGCCCATGGTTGGGGAACCTTCCTCAATCACAAATGTGGTTATTCCTTCCTCTTTGTTGGGACAACCCTCTTGGGTCCAACCGATGTCTAATCAACCTACATGGGGGTACCTTTACCCAGGAAATCAACATGCAATGTTCAACCAAAACTATCAACTCTATCCTTGGGAAATTTTTTTCCTAATATCCCTTATCTTAGAAACCCTAATACCCCATGTGGGAAAACCCACTTGGATAAAATGTCCCTACATATGGAATACCATTTTCAAACATATATGGAAGTCATATATCCAGATGCCCACCTGGAGGTCCACCCTATAGAGGTATACCTAGAGTTCCCCCCTCAGGATTCCCACCTGGAGGTCCACCCTTAGGGGTTCCACCTAGGGTTCCTCCATCCGGGGGTCCCCCTAATGCATCCAGACGTCCACCACCTAAAGGTCCATAGTCTAGAGGTCCACCACTTAAAGGTCCATTGTACGAAGGGCCACAACCTGAAGGTACATCCCCTTCAAGACCCATAGGTGGACCATGTGAAAACCAACCACAACCAAACTAAGATTATATAGTAGGATCATTAACACCCATTTATCAATACACTTACGACCCTATTTGGACTCAGATGCCTTATCAGTATTGCCAATACCCGTAACCTAATCAACAACTGCTATTTCTGGCTACACTTGACCTACTAGATCTGTCACGTTTGATCAATGATCCTATTCACCATGATCCCTCATGGCCAACTATATTAGTAAAGTTATGTTCAGATATACCCAAATTCGACAACAAAAATGATGAGGACCCCATGTAATGACCTATCATTTTTGGTACTCGTACAAATCTCTAATGGATGGTTCTATCCATTTGATACTTTTCCAAAGGACTCTCACTGGGACCACCACCAAGTGGTATATATAATTTCCTCAACACTCTTTTTGTTATTTTAACGATTTAGCAATGACATTTTTGACATGTTTTCAACTCCTAAATATGTATGAAACAGGTATGGATCTTCTGACAACACTCCAGTAAAACACTTCCACCCATATATCTGATCATATATATGAGTGGAGATGACAATGTAGGTTGATTAAAGACCCTATCCCTGACCAATTACTTTCCAATTGGTTCACAAATTCATTGCTTCCACCCATTTCCTGAGATGTTTCCATGGGAGGTGTTGTCATCGAAGAGTAGGGCATAAGACAAGCTTAGTACCTAGACTTGGCTTATTACCAGTCAGGAAATTTATATGATATGATCCCAAATGCTCCCTTTCCTACCTCATACCCCTCAAGACCTTCAATAGAACCACCAACATATGGTGTACTCAGATATGTTCAAACATAGTCGATGACTAAATCCTTAAAAAAGAAAAACCCATCTGCTAGTCCAACTGTCACAGATCCCAAGGCGACTTCTACTGCTATTGCCTCTATCGAGGTAAACATAATTCAATCCTCATAATATTCGGGAATGAAGAATAAAGGAAAGAATAAATCAAAGAAATCTGAAAATCAATAGGAGAGTAATAAAACATAAACCACAGATGTCCAATCCAAGAATAGGAGAACAAAAAAATTCCCTTGCCTCATAAGTGGAGGTGACCACTTCACCAAAGAATGTATTGAGCATGAAGAGGTAAGCAAATTTATCAAAATAAATTCCACTCCGCAAGTCTTGATCAATCCTTTCCCTACCCAAAAATGATTGATTGACCATCACTCCTTGCATAGGTCTTCTTCATCCTTTATAGAGAAGGTTACAATTATTTGTAGTGAAACGGTCCGTATTACCACTAGATCCCATAACTATGACCCTCCTCTAGAAAAAAACAATGATAATGCTTCAACTGATAAATTTACATCTCCCATTCCTCCTCCTACCAATGATATTCATATTGAAAAATCCATTCCTGACACATTTTTCTAACCGCCCAAGAGTACAATTCGAAAATTACTATTTAACCCCAATGCATGGGCTGCTCAATACTACAATGTAGTAGAAGATTTGGCTCAGGAACCATGTGCTATGTCTACCCTCAAATTACTCCAAACATACCCTACACAAAGGAATAACCTTTTATCAGTTATTGGAGCTATGGATCTTTAGAATAGTAATGTTATTTCCTTTAAATCATGATGATTTTAAGTCAAGGCTCTCCCATCAGTTAGCTTTCTAGCTATCTACGAAATTCATTGGGAGAAATTCCATTGCACTATGTTGGACAAAGGTGCTTAGAATTCAGTCATGTCTCTATCATGTTCGAGAGCTATAGGCTCTCCTAAAATGAACTTACCACCTATGAATTTGGAGGCCTTTGATGGTTGTGGTTTTCAACCTCACGGACTACTGCCCTCTCTCCTGGTTGAACTAGGGGCAAAATCAGTGTCCATTCATGTCCAGGTTGCTGATTCTCCTTTAGAATACAATATCCTCCTATGTAGGAGCTATTTATATGCAATGCAGGAAGTTTCCTCATTTGCATTTTGAGTGGTCCAAATCCCATTTCAAGTGAACATTATTACAGTTGATCAATTGGAGTTTTTTTTTCTTCTATAGACACTAGTTCTAATTCTGTGAACAACGCCCCTCGCTTGGATTCTTTGACTCCGCAGTATCAGAACGTAGGGGTAGGTCTTCTCAAATATTCCTCACTTATGGGATTCTTTTCATTAACACATCCTCCCACTACCCAGGCTGCACCTGTGAACATGATCTCCTCTAAGAACTATGACACTTCAGGCAAGGGAAAATAAAATTTTCATTCAACACCTTTCAATCATTTTTAAGAGACTTACCAGGCTATCCAATACACCAGAGACACCTCCATCAATGATCATATTTTGGTGGAATCCGACACTTATCACCTTCCATATTGGTTATGTCCCCCCCCATCTCTAGATTATATTTTACAAATCCTTCCATGAGATGAATCCATCATGGAAGTCATGACTTTAGAGCATATTCCCTAGAAATACCATCATCACCAATCCTCTTTCCTTCTTGGTTACCATATGGTAGAATATCATATTAAAACAATGGTTTCGTCTAATATTGTAACTACACCTTAGTCACCGGTACTCATTCACAATGTTGAGTCTGAGGGTAATCTAAGTAATATTACTAAGACTGTTCTGGTCAACATATCACTAAACCTAGAGTTGTGGAGAATATTCACTTGGGCCAAATTTTTTATACTTCATAAATTAGGTCTTACACGACCCTTTTTAAAGAATTTAGAGACATTTTTCTTGGTCATATGAAGAAATGCCAGGAATAGATCCTTCAATCTTGTTTCACGAGATCAAGGCTTACCCTAATTCCAAACCAGTCCATCAAAAGTTACGGCAAATTCATCCATGGAAAGAGGAAACCATTAAGGAATAAATTGAGAAACTTCTTAGGGATGGGTTCATTTACCCTATGTCGTTGACAGAATGGGTTTCTAATATTATCCCTGTGAACAAAAAATAGGGAACAATTAGGGTTTGCATCAATTTTCAGGATCTTAATAGGGATTTTCCTAAGGATAACTTCCCTACCCTTTATGTTGATCAAATAATTGATAACTATGTTGGGAGCATCATATTTTCATTTATGGATGGTTTCTTTGGCTATAATTAGATAAAGATACTCCCTTTTGATCAACATAAGACGACCTTAATTTTATCATGGGGGACCATTGCTTATAGGAAGTTTCCTTTTGGCCTAGAAAATGATGGTTCTACCTTTCAACATGCTATGTCTTATAGTTTCCATGACATCTAACATATTACGGAACCTTATCTCAATGACTTACCTACCCATTCGTGGTATTGAGATCATCATGTTGACCATCCGAGAGCCATTTTTCTCAGATGCCTCTATTACAACATTTGGTTGAATCCACACAAATGTGTTTTTTGTGTTAAGACTAGCTGGCTTCTTTGATTCATCATTTATAAGGATGGAATCCATATAGACCCTTTGAAAATTGAAGCCCTTTTTGTCCCTACCCCATATTGCAAATTTTACTAAACTTAAAAGTTTGCAAGGGAAGGAAAAATTTCTGCGTTGTTTCATCTGTAACTACGCGGAGAATACACATAGATTGATGTGTTTGTTAAAAAAGGATAAACCCTTTGTTTTGGATGACCTTGCAAAACATGGATTCGATATTATCAAAAACACTATTACACACACACCTATGTTGCAGCCACCTGATTACACCATGGATTACTCCTTGTATGTGGTTTCCTCATTAACTACCATCGGCATGGTACTAGTTCAAACAAATGCACACGACCAGGAACATGTTTATTACCTAAGTAAGAGTCTCCTTCAATCAGAAACAAATTATTCACATGTTGAGAAGTTATCTCTGGGCATGGTCATTGCGGTCCAGAAATTCTATCACTACATCTTGCTTTACACAACCAGTGTGTATGCATATTCTAACCCCATGTATTACATCTTGAATCGTCAAGTTCTGGGGGGAAATAATCTCATTAGATTTTAATTCTCCAAGAATTCAAGTTAGATTTTGCAAAATCTAGTTCAAAGAATTCCCTTGTCTTCACAAAGATTATGTGTGACATTCCCCGTATTATTGAGGATACACATCCCTTGGATTTTTTACTTGACGAATCCCTGTTCCTCATTAGTATGTTTGACCATGGTATGGAGATTTTATTTTATATCTCCAGGTTCAATGCTTTCATCCTAATGCAACCTAATATGAACGTTGTCATATCCACCATCATGTCAAGTACTACCTTATAATTAATGATACATTGTACATTCGTGGCATTGATGCAAGTTTTGTGGCATTGCTTGACCCATGAAGAGATTAAAATAATCTTGAATGAATGCCACTCTAGAGCATGTGGCTGTGATCGTTTTAGGATGGATACTTCTTATAAAATTTTACACATTGGGTGCTTTTGACCCTCTATCTTAAAGGATTGCAGAGGTTGTGAAAAAATTCCCACCCTGCCAGCTTTTTCAATCCAAAAAGTGCACCCATCCCACTCCTTTACATCCTATTATTGTTGTTGTCCTTTTTACAAAATGGGGTATTGATTTTATGCATTGTAATCCTACCTCAACCAGGGGGTATGGTTACATCATTATAGATATGGACTAATTTACAAAATGGGATGAGGAAATGCCTACATATGCCGAACATGGAAAACAAACTACCCTATTTCTTTTCAACCACAGAATCGATAGATTCGGAGTCCCTCAAGCTATTGTGACCGATCATGGTTCACATTTTCAAAATAAAATGATGTCAAAACTAGGTTCCAAAATAGGTTTTCTTCATGATAACTCTACACCCTACTACCCGCAAGACAATGGGTAGGATGAGGCCATCAACAAGGTGTTGAAAATCATGCTTCAACGGATGGTAGGGAAAGCCAATTCCAGCTGGAATTTACAATTGTTTTCCGCATTATGGGATTATAGGACCATTGTTAAGACATCTATTGGCTTCACACCATTTCAATTGGTGTATGGGTTATAAGCTACTTTCTCAATCAAATGTGAAATTCCTTCTCTGAAAATTACCATAGAAATGTTACCCAATACCACTTTAGAGGAAGAACATTTTTTATACTTGAACAAGCTCGAGGAAAATAGTTGAGATGCCACCTTATATAATGAGGCACATAAATGACAAATTAAAGCTGAGTATGATAGATATATTCAACCTTTCCTCTTAAATGAAGGTGACCTGGTCTTGACATATGACCAAAAAATGATAAGTTGGGAGGAGGAAAACAAGAATCCATGTGGCATGGGACCTATATTGTTAGTTGTGTCTTATAGAAAGGATCATATGAGCTGATAGACTATGATGGAATATTGTTGGGTGAGCATCGGAATGGGATTTACCTCAAGAAGTGCTATGCCTAGGTCATCTAGCATAGGCACTTTGTACATATTGTTTATAGAGTGTTGTGTGTAGTTTGGATTGTAAATTTGTTGTGAATGTAAGATGTGTCTTATATAATCTTGCTTATCTAGTGTTATGTTTAAATGGATAGATGACCACTCACTCTAGTTGTGTGGATGGTGCTATCCATTCTACTGTGAATATCGCATCGATAGCTTGGGTATTATATTCCTCGATCGACAATTTGGTAATATTAGGAGGAAATTGTTTAGGTCCCACTACAAACAATCTTGTAGAGTACCATGCAATGATTGGTTTGTTAACTAAAGATTTATCTAGTGATGCGAGTCATATTAGGGTTTATTTATATTCAAATTTAGTTGTAAATCAATTAAACTGGTTCTAACCCCTCTGTAATCCCTCAGTTCTTCGATTGTTTTGGAGAGTTCATGTCACATGCCCCAATTTTGTAAAAATAATATTATCATATTTGATTTTATTTCAAGACAATATGTTAAATTTTATGCTAATTTGTAATTGATGACTCAGCAGAGTCAAGGATGTTGAATGTAATTATGAATATTTTAATTATAAATAAATAAAATTGGAGAAAACAGCTTGGGAGAGCTATTAAAAAGAGTGTTTACTGGTCAAGTTGGTGGAAGAGACTAGGTTGAGAGCAAATAGACAAGTGGTAGCATCCTCAAACACTTCCAATGTTGCAGGTGGCAACCTCCCTACATTTGGGGTCTTGATCCCCCAAGAAAGTGGGATCAGAGCAGGTGGCTCAATTAATGACAACTAACCCAAAAAGATCTAGGCAATCTTAATAAAAATGCCCATTAAAGAGAGCTGAGGCTGCTCATTCCAAGAAGAGAATCATTCAGGTGAATGTACTTCAAAGGATTTCATTGGGCAGGGAATTTGTGGAAGGTGTTTGAGGGGTAAATTGCAGAAAGTGATCTAGTGCAGCTTTTCAGCTAAAGGATCTTGCTGCTGAGTGCAGAGTTAGTACTGAGTCATTGGACTAGTATTTTGTTGCTTGCTCCACAAGTTCTCAGCCAAGGAGACCAGGAACAGGCTCGGGGGTCCTGAGAAGACGCTGTTTGAGCGCTCTCCAGGAGTTGGTAGGGAGGAACGGCCTCCCAACGCTATTGTCATCCAGCTTTAAACAGGTTCTACAGTCTTTTATTTACTGTGTTAAAAGTTTATATCTGAGAATGAATGATTAATGAATGATTACATGTTTTGTAGTGAACTGATAGAGCTTGTATCCCTTTAGTTATTTGAATATTGGATCTATAATTGATGAAAATAATCCTAACCTATGTTTTTCCCCATCTAGAATGGACCATACCGTACTCTAGCATAGGCAGTATATTTTAAAATAGATGAAGGATATGATAGAAATCTAGATTGAATAGAGTTATTTTGTATTTCAGAACAATGGAATAATTTATTTTCTGTATATAGTTGTTTTCAGGAAAGAATATTAGTCTGTTTAGTTAAGTTTATTGTTCAAACCATACTATTGTAATAAGAATGCTAGCAAAGAAGTATTCATAATACTTTACAGACAACAAGTTTATTTCTTTTAACAAGTTGTTACAGTAAATAAGTTATTGTTCTTATTCAAAACTATATTTTGTAAAATGATACTATTAACTTGTAACATAGGTAAAAGAATTAACTTAGATAAAGAACTCATTTATTTCTGTGAAGAAAGAACAAAGTTGTTTTACATAGTTATTTTATTGTTCATACTACTTAACTATATCTACAAATGTTCACATTTCAAGTAGGTTAATACTAGCATAGTTATTTTTATAAATAAATTAACTACACCAATTATAATATTGTAACAAGGAAACAATAACAAAACCTATCTACATACTTATTTAAATAAAATAGACTGAATGCAATGGTAAATAACATTTAATAAATACTATTTATAGATGAACTAATTCATTTAAATAAACTAAACAAAGATTAATTATAAAAGAAAGTACAGGGTCGAAACCCTCATAGTATTAACATTATAATTCATAGTATTAACATTGTAATTCATAGTAATAACATTATAATTAATAATCAGATAAGCAATAATCCAAGGATTTGGATTATTTAGTATTCTGAACCTTAAAACTATAAAATATTATTACAGTCTTGTAAGGACAGAGAAAGATAACAAAATAATTATAACAACTATATACCTGTAACAAACAATTAACTTAACATTTATTATTGAACTAAAACCTACAGAATAATTTAAAGAAATTATTTTATACACAGGTCACCAAAAGGATTAACCCTTGCTTGAATATCCGAGCTTATAAACAAATTATTATAATAGGAAGAAATAACAGAATAGGTTATAATAATACATTTTTATGCAAGATAAATTTAAACAGTAAATATTTCTTTACACAGTTGAATAAGGGTAAGAACCCTAGTATACAAAATTACATTACGAGCATAGAAATAACTGAGTTCGAGCTCAAGAGAGTTAATCTCTATTCTTTAAGTTTAAACAGAGAATGGCTTGACAGGCCGCAATATCTATTTACGTAATTGTACACAAAAACAAGTAAAAAAAATTTTACAAGTCACAACATACGCTGGAGAAACCTACCAAAAGCAAGAGTTTAGCAAAAACCAAACAAGTAAACCAAGGAACAGTAACCCATGAAGGGTCACTTGCAGGCCATAAATTTCAACGGAAAATTTCTCCATAAGAATTGAACAAGCATGGATTTCCATGGGTTAACCAGGGCTTACCTGTAACCAGGGAGCCAGCCTTACTTGATTGTACCAGCTGCAAAGAGAGGTGTGAACCGTTACCTGCAAGGAGAAGAACCCACGACATTAAAATATGCTTCATACTATAACTGATTTAAGGGTAAGTTTTAAGAACTGTTTAAAATAAATTTCATACCTGGAAGTGAAGGTAATGTAGCCACCGAGAAATAGTAGCACCGCCACTAGCCAGACAAAGAGCCAACCCTTCATTTTTCCTGTGACAGAGATGGTTTAAACACATGCACAAGCCACTGCTAGCAGTAGCAAGAAGAAGGTTGAGCAACGGCCAAGCAAGAAGCGAACGGTGAAGCTAGAACTGTCACCACAATGCGAAGCATGAGAACCACACTCTCGAACCCTATGATGAAGACAAAGCTATAATAGAAGCAAGTAACTCCTTAAAACTATCCCTACAAGCAGGCCATGGAGGAACGAACCAAAATCCACTCACAGGCCAGGCCATAAGCTTTAAGTCACGGCCCTCAACAAACTCTTACCAGGGTAAACTCACAGTGCAAACAAGAGTTTGAGAACGAAGAAGTTAAATTGAACATTGTAAACCAGGAGGCAGAGCTCGTTAAATTCAAGGTAGGGTAAGCATGGCGGCCATGGAAACAGTTGCAGAGCGGCCTGAAGGCCCGAAATCCATGGAGGAGAATGACAACGAATAGGGTTACACAAACTCTTATACTTCCAACACTTGGCTGAGAAGAAAACACGTGGTCACTTAGATTTTTAACCATGCAGTGGGTCGACGCTATAGTTCCTGCATGCAAATGATTTACAATGATTTAAAATATAATTCTATGAACATCCATGTAAGTATTTTAATCATTCAAATGTTCCACGTTATTATAGATGTCAACCTACGATTGCATGGGCATAAACGATGAACCCTCAGATCATTGACAAGGTTGTCATATAGTCATCATATAGTTCAGAATGATGGTGATTTCAAGCCTATATTTTTAAATACAAAACCTTACACATAAACCAATCGATGGAGTGGTCTAACGCCTCATCCCTTTTCCATATCAAGTTATAATGTGAACTTTATAATTAATATGTTTATTCATATTAAGCTTTTCGTTGACCATGAAATCGATGCAACCTTATAATCTATATTCTTGCTCAAAGTATTTTATGCATGGAAGATTTAGTTCATCACTAACTGTTTATCCATTTATTCATAGCATCGATATTATAGTTATAAATGTTGATAAGCCTTGTGCTATCCTAACTATGTTTATGAAGAAATCTTATGATACTTTGGGAGATACCAAGGCTATTTCATCACCTAGCCAAACTATGATATTTAATAAAGTATTCCTAATAGACTTTGCATAGCTAATCTTGTTGCCACCAACTTTTATGTTGTGACTTTATAATTTTATACAACATAGTTTTAAATAGAATCATGAACTTTATAAATCTTATTTGTTTATAACCAGAATTACTGGTAAACATGGATGTATTATAAACAAGATAGTTTATGTGTGTATTGGTGAGTATCATAGAAAACCATAGTTTTCAGTGGGTGGCAAATACTAGGATGTTGGCTATGAATCCTTTACATAGCTCAGATCAACGAAGTTTAATAACTTTTGGTTATTTACTCAACCATGACAGGTACTATTAGTTTCACCATGTTTTTGGTTAGTAACATAATTTTTAGAACTATCCAGTGCTTGCATGAGGCAATAAATCAATCTCTCTTAAAGACTTTGACCTAAGTTAACTGTTGTGGTTAGTAGCTTAATTCAAGAGAAGTATTATAAAAAAATAGGAAACTGAAGTGGAACAATCCCACTAGATTCTAAGTCATTAGGACTTGTTGTTTCACTGTAATGTTTAGAACCTTACAGGTAGTAATTTTCATTACAGAAGATGAATAACAAGCAGTTGGTTATACTGTTATTATAAGTTGATAATGTATATTACTAATAGAACAATCAGTATAGCATTATAGGTTATGCACTCTAAGTGAGAATAACTTACAACAAATATCACAAGTTGTGAACCAGGGAAAGTAATTACTGTTGCTATTTACATTTAAGAAAGAAACTCTTCTACATGTATTTCGTTGACAAGAATAATTGAAGGAAACAAAACTACTTGTTTTACCTCATAGAAGAAGCTTGATATGTAATAGCTTATTTACTAAGCTATTTATTTTTGCAAATAGAAATATAGTTGGATGCTTTATGGAATTAAAGGCGTTACTCGATCATTCATACCTGTAAAACCTGTAAGAACAAGTAAGCTTTCTGCATTAGCTTAAATGCTAAGGAATCCTTGGAATCCAAATACAGTTCCACCTACTTGTCGCAAATTAAAACTCATCAGCGAACTGAAAGAGGAATTATTGCACAAGTTAAACATAACCTTGTATCAAAAAGTAGAATGCTAAGTTACTTAATTAAGATTATGTATTAACTAATCTGGTAACTGTTTCTTTTATAGATAACTGTTAGCTGTTAGCAAACCCCATTCTTAGCATTTTATGTATCTTCAAAATTTTAAATTTTTGTGAAAATTTGGGGTTTTTGACATGTGGTATCAGAGCACAAGGTTCAAACACTAGGCCTTGATGAAGCCCAACTAGTTTTTAGGAAAACAGTAAACTGAATTATTATGCTGATGTATTTTTCTTTTAAATGTTATTCAACAGAGAATTGTTTTTTGAAGTTTAACAGACAGGTATGGAAAGGCTAGAAGAGTATGCAGAGGAGGAATCTCTAGTTATTGAAATAGGAAATCTACCAAGAGATCCTATACCAGCGGAATTAACTACCAATTCTTCAGAATTGTTACAAACTGTAAAAGACTTAAAAACTGAAATGGAGTCTGTAAAGTGAGAAAATGAAAGGATTTTGAGGGCTCAAGAAGAGCTAAATTAGATCCTAACTGAAAAGTTTCAAACTAAGGGTAGGGGTAGAAGAAAAGAATCAGAAGATACCAGTCATCAACATAAATCTAAAAAGATGAAACATACTAAAAATGAAAGTAGTTCGTCTTCTGAAGTGTTTGGTGAACAATGAAATTACGATTCTACTAGTGACAGTAGTGATGATAATCAGTACACTAAAAAGAGGAAATACAAACTTTATGAGGAAATTTTCGGGGAATTCAAAAAGATAAAACCACCAACCTTTAATGGAGAGACTGAGAAGGGGGAGGAAGATGAATCCTAGTTATCTGGGATGAAGAAGTACTTCCAAATATATAACTATTCTAACTAGTTAAAGGCTAGAATGGCTATTTATAACCTCTCAGGAAAGGATGACATTTGGTGGCAGGACTTGAAAAGAGTTAAGGGCATAAAAGAGAAAAATGTAAACTGGAGTACCTTTCAGAGGTATTTCAAAAAGAAATTTATGTCTGAGCAATATTATGAGGAAAGAGCAAAGGAATTTTATGAGCTGAAGTTAGGATCAATGACAATGAAGGATCTGAACAACAAGTTCTTAATTCTACTTAGGTATGTACCATACCTTGTAGATAAGAAACCAAAGGTACAACGATTCTTCAGCTGTTTACCTTATCATATTAAATATAGAATTGAATATGATAACCCAAAGACCTTGGAAGAAGCTATAAGAAAAGCTAACTTCTGTTTTGAGCAGAATCATAAGAAAGAAAGCTTGGCCAACTGGAAAGCTAAGAAAAATAATAATCAGTTTGAACAAAAGAAGAAGGATTTTGTGCCTAATAGAAATTCTAAGAACAATAAGGCTAAAAATTATCCTAATAACAAGAACTTCCATGGAAATAAGAACAATACACCCAACAACCAGAATAATTCTAAAGGTAAGGAATTTGCAAATAATCATGGAAATTTTACCAAGAGCTTTGAGCGCAAAGAGCCTATCAAGTCTTGGGAGTGTAATGGCCCACACTATGCTTCAGTTTATCCAAACTGGAAGAAGACTATTAACAACATACATACCATATAGGAGGATATGACCATTGGGGAACTAGCGAGGACCATGCCTAGAATTAACGCAGCTTTGGAGAATCGACAAGCTGAATATCATACTTCCATGGTGGAAGTAGAAGGTATGATAAATCAGACCCCTGTAACTATTTTGATTAGTCCAGGAGCTAGTCTCAGTTATATTGCACCTCAAATAGTAGAAAAATGTAAGTTATCTGTTGAAAAATTTGAGAATTCATGGTTAGTTCAGTTAGCCACTGGTGCTAAAAGAAAGGTAACTTGTTTTGTTAAAGAATGTGCAATAGTTATGGATAATTTTGAAACTGTTGTCAAGCTTAATGTTTTGCCTCTTGGTTCTTATGATTTGCTGATTGGTATGGATTGGTTAGAAAAACATAGAGTAATTCTAAACTGTTATGATAAAACTTTCACATGCTTAAATAGTGATGAAAAACCAGTAAGTGTTAAAGGAATCCCTAGAAAAACCACCTTAATGCAGATTTTTTCCCTATAGCTTCAGAGAGCTATTAGAAAGGGATGTAAAGCTTATGCAGTAGCAATAACTGATTAGGAAAGTTTAATTAAAATAGATAAGTTAAAAGTGGAAGACATACCAGTCTTAAGAGAATATGTTGATGTATTCCCAGAAGAGATTCTAGGATTACCTTCGAAAAGGGAATTGGATTTCACCATTGAGCTGGTACCAGGTGCAGTACCTAGCTCAAAGGCCCCTTATCGAATGAACATACTCGAACTTAATGAATTAAAATATCAATTAAAAGAATTAATTGATAAAAAGTATATTCGATCAAGTGTGTCTCCCTGGGGGGCACCTGTCATCTTCATTAAGAAGAAGGACGGAACCATGGAACTTTGCATAGATTACCGTCAGTTAAATAAAATGACCATCAAAAATAGATATTTGTTGCCCTCCATAGATGATATGTTTGATCAACTATGTGGAGCCACGGTGTTTTCGAAAATAGATTTAAGATCTGGATATCATCAAGTAAGGATTAGAGATGAAGACATCTTTAAGACAGCTTTCAGAACTAGATATGGTATAAGAGAGATTTTGACTTTGGGGTAAAAGGTATAAGAGAGATTTTGACCCCTCTTCCTTAGGTCAGGCTACCGTGTCCACCCCTGTAAACCCTGAAGAGTCAGATTCCAAAGAAAACCCTTCGGTTGAAAACCCTCCGGTCACCCCGCAACGCCGCTCCGCTACCCCTGAAATTCCATCGCAGTATGAGAGTCAACCAGGCCTGAGTATTCCGGCCACAGGCCAGTATACCCCCGTAAATCCCCCCCCATCGACGTCCTGTCCCCCTTCCAACCCCCCCAGAAACTTCATGGCTCACCTCGTTGATGACATTAAACTCCCCATCTTTAAAGGCACGGGATCAGAGGACCTAGAACAGTTCCGGTTTCTCTGCAAAGCAGTATGGAACGTGAAGAAAATTACAGATTCGGATGTGCGAGCCGCGCAGCTCATTACTTCCTTTTGGGACCGGGCTCTGACATGGTTCATGAAATTTTCCAGCACTTAGAGCCCTACTTTAGGTGAGATCAAGGAAGCCATAATCAAAGAATTTAAGAAGCCTAAATTGGAGTCGCAGAGCATCACTGAACTCAAGGAGATTCAATAGCGACGCAGCGAATCAGTGTGGGACTTTGATCAGAGATTCAAATTTCTACTGGACCAAGTCAGCTTTACCATTAGTCCTGTGCAGCACAAGGAATGGTTTATTGCAGCATTGTTACCACATATCAGAACTCCACTCATGCAACAGAAGGTTGCTGACCAGCAAGAGGCTCTAGAAATCGCAATGAAACTAGAGACTGCCCCTGTCGGAGATGACTCTGGTATTGCTCAAATCCAAGTGCAGCTCACCGCGATGGCCCTAGAACTTCGCGAGATGAAAAAGGGAAAACCTGATCGCGAAGAGGTTTGGTGTATGCAATGTCGGACCGAAGGTCACGACAAGGAACGGTGCCCTCTGGTAAACAAGTACTTGCAGACAGGTGCACCGAACCCCTTTCCACCATAAGTTCTCTATTGTGAGCTCTGCAGAATGACAGGTCATCACCGACCTGAGAACTGTTACCTGCTGCAAAGGTATAAACAGGGACCTAAGAACGCCTACTATAATTTTTGCAAATCTGTAGGTCATAATGAGGATGAGTGCTGCACCTATGATGCTTACCGGGTGCACACTTAAGGCCCAAGTAATGATAGTTATGGTTACCAGGGGGGTGCCTCTGGACGAGGTACTTCTGGAGGCCGTGGTGGCATGGCCGGGTGAGGCCGAAGCCAATTCGTGTGTTACAATTGTAACCAAGCTGGGCATTTGGATCGCGACTGTCGGAACCCCACTACGACGTGTCGGTATTGCCGTGCAGTAGATCATGTGATTGAGCAGTGCCCCCAGTTGATAGCTAAGATTCAGGAACGACAGACTACCCCTACTCAGAACCTCCAGATGATTTCTATGGAACCCTGCCCTGCTGCGGCCATCAATGTCGTTACAAGAAGTGGAGTCACGACACACATCCAAAATACGCCAAACCGACCCGCCGAAGCTCTAGTTCGTAAGGCTCCTGAGAAAATCCCTACATTTGATATCATCAGAGAGAAAGAGACATTCATGGAGGCCAAGAAAGATTTTGCTGGCCCTAGCCCATCCAGCGCGCCTGTGCAACCTCAGTCGCTGCCCCGCGAAGCTTCGCTGGATAAAGTAAGTATATTTTCTACCTTTTTACAAAGTTGCCTCAAACTTTTAAGAAATCAAGATGCTCTGAATGAGCTGCAGAATGTCATCGCTTCCTGCGAATCTTTGCAAAGCTGTGGTCAGGACAAAACTATTCATCGAGTCAGCAGGATCGGCAGGGAAATGCGATTGAATGCTCAGATAGGGGCATATGATATGACCGATGTTATTCTGGACTTAGGGTCCGATGTAAATGTTTTAACCAAACAAACCTGGGAACAAATGGGGAAACCTACCCTTGCTTGGTCCCCTATACAATTGAGGCTAGCCAACTAGCAAAAGATTGTACCTTTAGGAAGATTCCTGGATCTCCAAATAGATATTGACGGAGTCAGCACCTTCGCGGACTTCGAAGTAATTGAGATCATTGATGACAACAACCCTTACCCGGCCATGTTAGGAATTGAATGGGAAATGGCAAATGCCACAGTCATCAACCTAAAGAAGAGACAGATGGTCTTCGAAGGGAAAGACTTTAGGGTCATCCTGCCCCTGGATCCTTCACAAGGGGAACGGTACATAGAACCACTCCGACATGAGGATCAAGCTGATGCGGAACCCATCTCTACTATCACTACGCAGGAAGAAGGTTATGAGGATCCTCCGGCCGCAGGGTGCGAGTCTGGTAGCTCTTGTATGACAGACTCTGAAGATGAATTAGAAATCTGGCAACACCGATTATCTGAGCACCATAGGGGCAGAAATGTCTGCCCTACCAAGTTTCTCAGATGGGTCAGTTCACAACCCAGAAATATACCTGTGTATGATGGTTCGACAGATCCTGAACCGTTTATTGTACAATTCTCGGATCAGATACCTGACCTACAGAAAATGGAGGCCCTAGAGTCAGCATTCAGATCCACAGTAGTGAGATGGTGGATGAGCCATAAGAAGCAGATCCCTACCTGGGAAGCATGTCAGAAGCTCCTTCGCCTGAGGTTCTCAGACCAGTTGGCAAAGGCGCGAAGCAAGTTTGATGGAAAAACTTTCCCCCAGGACCACTTAAGCAAATACTATGAGGCATGGAAGTATGTACCTTAGGATGAGTGGGTACATAGATTTGTGCACACGCTGGGACCACTAGCGAAGAACTGGTACGCAGAGGCTGAACTTCGCCAAGATACTGTAAGTTGGGACTGTCTTGTTCATAGCTTTATCAATACTTTCTCTACTAATGATGTATGTCCAGCCCTAGACGCAGCTATCATGATCATCCATACTAAGGTATTTAATGAACAAGAAGTGACAAAAAATCGTCCTGATTGGGCCACACAAGAAGCCCTCGCAGTCGAATGTTATAACTTCACAGTCGACGAGGAGGAGGACCCGCACTGTCTTGATATCCCTGAGTCAGAAGGATATTGCGACGTGCATGGACCGGCAGTCGAAGTTCTCGAAGTGACGCAGCCCTTGAAGACGCGCACAGTTAACATTGGATCCGATGCACAGCCTAAGTTTGCCACCATTGGCGACTATTGGGATGACGAGATGGGAAGCAAGGTAACTCAACTTCTCCACGAATACCAAGATCTTTTTCTGACAAAGTTCTCTGAAATGAAAGATATCCTGGGAGATATCGGTGTAATGAAAATCCCCCTGAATCCTGATGCGAAGCCTGTGAAGTAGCACCCTTATAGATTGAATCCAAAATACAAGGAAAAGGTTAAGCTAGAGTTGGATAAGATGCTTGCTACAGGAATAATCGAACCTATTGAAGAATCTGAGTGGGTCAGCCCTATGGTCGTCTAGGAGAAGAAGACTAAGGGTGAAATCCGAATCTGTGTTGATCTAAGGAAACTCAATGATTCCTGTCTGCACGACCCTTTTCCAACTCCCTTTACAGATGAAGTGCTCGATAATGTCGGAGGTCAAGAAGTATACTCTTTTACAGATGGTTTGTCTGGTTACCATCAGATCCGAATTGCTCCAGAGGACCGACATAAGACAACCTTTGCTACCGAAATGGGATCCTTCCAGTATACTGTCATGCCCTTCGAGTTGAAGAATGCACCTGCCATATTTTCTCGAGTAGTCATCTCCGTGTTTAAGGAATACATACATAAATTCTTAGAAGTTTACTTTGATGATTGGACTATTTTTGGGCTAGTAAAAGACCATATAACTAGTTTGAGACTTATGTTGGACAAATGCAGACAGCACCAAATCTCCTTGAACTTAAAAAAGTGCATTTTCTGTGCACCCTTTGGCATTATACTTGGTCATGTGGTATGTAAGCAGGGATTGATGATGGACCCTACGAAGATGGCTATTATTGTGAACCTGCCACCTCCGAAGTCCGTCAAACAACTTTGCACAACGCTTGGTCACACCGGTTACTACAGGAAATTTATCCAAGGATATGCCAAGATTACCGCCCCAATGGAAAGGTAGCTAAAGAAAGATATTAAGTTCGAATGGACACCATAATGCCAAGCAAGCCTCGACATTCTGAAAGAAAAAATGGTCACTGCCCCTATCCTAGTATTCCCTGACTGGAACAAGGAGTTTCATGTGCATGTTGATGCATACTCTATTGCTTTAGGTACTGTGCTCGCTCAGCCAGGCGTAGGTAATATCGATCACCCTATCTCTTTTTCCAGCAGAAAGTTTTCTATAGCAGAGAAAAATTATACTACGACAGAACGCGAAGGTCTTGCTATGGTAAATGCATTACAAAAATTTTGACATTATCTGCTAGGATCTCATTTTAAGATGTTTACTGACCACTCTGCCTTGAAGTACTTGGTTAACAAACCTGTGTTAGGTGGAAGAATATGCAGATGGTTAATTCTATTTCAAGAATATGATTTTGAGATCATTGTTAAGCCTGGAAGACTTAACCTAGGACCTGACCACTTGTCGAGGCTCGAGTCAGGCGAAGAACCTACTAATTTGGACGAAGGCCTCCCCGATGCACAATTATTTGTTATCCAGATAGTTGATGAATATTTCCAGGATATTGCTCAGTATTTGTCTACAAGTATCCCCCCTCCAGAGATGACCACACAGCAGAAGAAACAGTTGGTGGTTCGAGCCGCGGACTTCACTTTAATAGCAGGACAGCTGTATAAAATGGGACCAGATGAGATACTGCGCAAATATGTTTTGGAACACGAAAAACCTCTAATATTGGCTGAAGCACACTCTGGTGCAGCAGGAGGTCACTATGCAGGCAAAGCCACAGCGCAGAAGATTTTGACAGCCGGCTTATGGTGGCCCACACTTCACAAAGATGCAAGAGATTATTGCCACACCTGCGACATCTGTCAGAGGACAGGTAAACCATCTAGGAGGGATGAAATGCCCCTACCTCCGCAAGTAACATTACAGGCCTTTGACAAATGGGCCATTGACTTTGTTGGTCCTATCAACCCTCCTGCGAAAAAGTCAGGAGCCAGATACATCATTACAACAACTGATTATCTTACCCGTTGGGCCGAAGCTCAACCAGTCAAGACTTGTAGCACTGCTACTGCTGCGAAGTTCATCTTCAACAACATCTTATCCAGATTTGGGTGTCCCAAAGTTCTTATGAGTGATCCAGGGTCACATTTCCTGAACAGGACTATTGAAGTATTGACTGAAGAATTTCAGGTGTATCATCAAAAGATTACCGCATATCACCCACAAGCAAATGGGACTGTCGAGGATTTTAACAAAATCCTTGAGCATGCCTTGACAAAGGTTTGTAACGCTAACAGGAATGATTGGGATCTTCGAATTCCAGCAGTGCTATGGGATTACAGAACTACTTACAAAAATTTGACAGGCCATACACCCTTTCGACTAGTTTATGGGCAAGAAGCTGTCATGCCCATGGAATACATTATTCCCAGCCTCCGGATATCTGCTTTCATCGAGATGGATGACCCAGCCATAATCACAGAGAGACTGAAACAGATATTAGAACTTGAAGAGGATAGATTTGTCGCAGGCTTCCAACAACAGGTGCAGAAAGCTCGAGAAAAAGCATGGCATGACAGACACATCAAGAAGAAACATTTTTAGCAGGGTGATCTTGTGCTCCTTTATGACAGCAAATTCATGAAGTTCCTAGGAAAGTTTAAGACACATTGGAAAGGACCGTATGAAGTACAGAAAGTTACTGATGGGGGCGCAGTCCAGCTAACTAAGTTAAATGGTGAGCTTTTTCCCTCTATGATAAATGGGAGCCGCTTAAAAAAGTACACGGACAGGCCAGGTACTCAGAATAGGAGGTAGCACCAAGCAAATAAGTGAAGATGCTCGTAGCATTATGGATTATTGTAGTCTGTTTTGTCTAAAGGATGCAAAGCTACAGGTTGGTCATAGGTCACAGGGTCATACTGTGTCGAAGTCAAAGGTTGTCAAGGTGTGTCACAGCCCAAAATGTGGTGGATGGGACATACTGCATTCGACGGCGCTGGCACGAGAGCTGCTCTCATTACTTGCCATAATGAGATTTTGGGAAAATCTGGCGCTGTATGGAGAATATTTCTGGAACTTCATCAGATTTGGCGTCATTACTGCACCATGATGACAAATTCTGCCTCGGGATTCTATAAGAAGCCATCTCGACCTGTGTTTTCTGTCTTAAGCACATCTGTGAGATATTCAGCCCAAACCATGTCGAATGACTGTAAAGTTCAGGAGCTAGTACGAGAAGTAAGGGACAGAGGTCTGCAGCACCTTCTGAGTACTCCGCCAGTACAGCCCTACTTGGCTAAGTACATCGACAGGCAGGAGTTTGCTCTAAATTTGCAAAGACGGACAGGAGTTTTCTCTAACGTAGAGCAACAAAGGGCATGAGGCCTCGCAGAAATACTGTGGGGAATCTCGCCATGCAATATTTTAGTGTAGCAGAACCATGGCAGCTATATTCCCTCTGCAGTGTGACACGCAATCCTAGGGGACCCCAAAGTTGTGGATGGTCAGGAATCGGCAATTGGAGTGAAGGATGGTGTTGCAGGTGGGTTGCGACGGCTTTCATCAGCAAAACTTCTGCAAAGGACAGAAGTAGGCAGCCGGCAACAGCATGGAGAGCTTCAGCAAGTGGTACACTATGCTTCGCCAGCGGAATTCTTCCACCAGAGAAACTGAAGAGTGTCCTGGGACGGGCCACTGGTGAGTCTTAGGGGCCTGTTGGGATGCGCACCCTAACGACCCTTAAGATGGATAACTCCGCGAGTGTGGACTCAAAATAGTCTTAGGGGTGTCAGGGTTGAGTCAAAGTCTTCTGTAATAAACCCATGGTTTAAGTCCAGGGTTTGGGGTTTGGAGTGCCCATGGTTTAAGACCATGGTTTTGTAAAAATGCGTAGGATAAATAAGTGCTTGTGTAAAGAAGAAAGGTTAGGTTTTATGATGTAAGAAATATTAAGGAAAAGCTAAGGTAATTTTGTAAGGAAAGGTCAAGTCCCAGCTGTGTGCATGGATGACCTCTGCAGCTGTGTGCGAAGAGGGTTTTTGTAAAGAAGATTGAGGAAAGACCTGCAGCTGTGTGCGCAAGGGCCTGCTGCTGTGTGCACGGTTTTTTAAGGACTGAAGGGATCTGCAGCTGAGTGCGCAGATCAAACTGTGGTTTTGTAGCAAGTTGAATAGAACACAGTTTGTGGACATAGCCCCTACACTGGGGGTGAACCACGTTATATCCGGTGTTGTGGTTTCTTGTGCTGTTTCTGTTTCTGTTGTCTTTTATGCATTAATAACTGTATACATCTGATAAGTTAGATCACTGCTAATATTTATCTTTGCTATGAATTCCCTAGAGTGGGTTGAGCAAGTCACGACTGTTTATTTATCTGTGAAGTTGTATGTGAATGAATGGCAAACCTTTATAATTATTGATTAATAAGGTTATTAAAGGCTAAGGTACAGTAATCCCCCTCTCTGCTTGCAGAAACCTGATTCTGCGGCACCCCATAGTTGTTTCGGGTGAGACTGCAACCTGCGTACGGGTTGTTGCCGAAAGGGCCAACACTGTGGGTTTTTTTGTTGGTGCGACACAAAAGGATTAAACCTGGGTCTGCCCTATTTCCCAACAATAAGTTAAGCAAAGCAACTCACTTGATACCTGTTAAAACTACTTATAAATCTGCAAACATAGCTGATATTTTTCTAAAACATATTTTTCGATTGCATGGAGTACCAAAAGTCATAATCTCAGATAGAGATCCTAAGTTTACAGGAAAATTTTGGAAGTCTTTGTTTAAAGGGTCACTAGTGCAAAATGAGAGATTAGTGACCAAGAGACCAAAAATTTTGGTCACCACAATTTTTTTCAAGGGATAAATGACCAAAATTGATAAATTTAAGCGGGCTAACTAAAAAAGACCAAAATAAATGACCAATTTTGGTCACATGATAAAACTATACTAAAAAAGACCAAGATAAATGACCAAATTTGGTCACGGGGTATCTACAAAAAATGACCACATAACAAT
>LPNX011168690.1:0-64257 GCA_001517045.1 Pseudotsuga menziesii
GAGAGAATAAATAAAGTTAAAAGTTTTTAAGACAAATCTAAGAAATGAAGTTATTTATTTTTTAATAATTTATGTATATATTTAAATATAATAATAAAAACAAAACAAAGTATCATATAATTATAATTTGATTTTATAATTTTATAGTTAAAAATATATAAAATTAGATGTTTATATATCTTCTAAAATATAATAATTATTATTTTATTCAAATCAATTTTAATTTATTAAATCTAAAATATATATATTAAATCAAAAGTTTTATGATTTTGATTTTTTTAGATTTGTAAATCAATGGAGTGGATCATACCATTTTTGTTGAACATCCAATTTTAAGTTAATAATATTGGTTTCCTCTACCATTCTAAAAAGAGTTTTTTGTCTTACATTTAAGTTATTGATAAAAAAAATTAATAAAAAACTACTTTAAAAAAAATTGTATTTAACAATTTAAATATATTTTCTTAAATTTAAAAAATCATATTAAATTAACAAATTAAAAAAGCATTACTAAATTAAAAATAAAATAAAAAATCATTTATTATTATAAATATTTTAAAATTAAAATTTATTTTAAAATATTATATATTTATCTTGATTGTTGTATATTTAAAATAAATAATAAACACTAACGATTACATATATGTATTTATTTATTTATTTATTTTTATTAAAATTAAATATAAATGCCTCCCATCCCATATAAAGCAAGGAAGGTTTATATATATTATGTAACTCTAATATTAGATAATTTGATAATGTAACCGTCCAAAAGTTATAAAAACATATGGCTTTATATCAATAATATTTTTTATAAAAAATAAAAGTATATGATACATAAATACATTCCCTAAAGATTGAATTGCCAAAATTATATAATAGTAAGCAACATTGTTACACACTAATGTTTTCATGTATATTCTTTGGGCATTTGCTGTTTAGAGCAACATCGTGTGTTTTGTTATGGATATTGTAAATATAAAAGCATATGTTTTGTGATGGATATTGTAAATATACAAATACATGGGGAAAATGTTTTATAATGTTGGGACTTATTTTAATGGCTTTGAGCATTTAAGGGTTGAAAATCCATAGTTAAAAAGTTCAAGTTTGTGGAAAAACATAGCTAAAACAACTCAAACTCACTCATTTTGAGTTAGAAGCCATTACTTAGTTATCATGATATTTTATATGCCACTTTTCAAATGAAGGTGCATAAGGATAATTAAGGTATCTATTAATCTATTAATCAAGATGTATTTAAGCATAATAATATAGGATGACTATGAAATAAATCATTGTTATACACTTATTACACTTTGGTTAATCTTGTTCATATGCTCAAGGAAATCCAAAATCTCAAATATTAGCACAACTACTCAACTTGTGGCCAATAAATGTCAATAGACCATGGTCATTTTTGAAGTCATCTAAACTTATTAAAAATAAATCTAAAACATCAATTAAACAATAAACAAGTATTATAATTAATACAATAGTTCTAGTCAACCATTTAGCTAAGCCTATTTAAACTTTAATGAAAATGAATTTAAATATATGTAACAAGATATGAAGATCATAAAATGAATACCGGCTACACTTTTACACTCAAATTAATCTTGATAATTCTTCACTCAACTAAACCTAAAATAAAATATATAAGGCCTATCAACATATATATTTAAACACCTATAATAAATATATTGAATATGCAATTTTGATATATTAAGGCCTATCAACACCTATAATAAATATATTAAATATGCAATTTTGTGAATGCTTATTATATTTTATTTAGTTTTTTTCCTTCCTACTATATTGCGCTATCAAGATCAGAATCATTTGTTTACTCATAAGGAAAATATATATAGAGGTCAAGTGGAATCTAGACAAAACTAATTTTCACTACTAACTCGAAACTTAACGTGTCAAGTAGGTGGCAGGGACATCACGGTCCAGCTATTAATACATAGACGACTTCAAACATTACCATTCAACTGAAAAGTTCTATATAGGAAATGCATTACCATTCGACTGAAGAATTCCATATAGGAAATGCACTGCAGTTTGCTAGTGCTCAGGCTGCTTCATAAGTCTCGTCTATTATGATCTGATAGATACATGATACATGATCTGATAGATACAGGCTTCATAAGTATCGTCTATTATGATCTGATATGATATCAAATTTTAAATTGTCAAACATTGCAAGGACGCCAATTATACTGTTCTTAGAGGTTTTAGAGAATGATTCAGGTGCGTGGAATCAAAAACTTTCCTGAGAATAGTTGTTTGGTAGCTGATACGAGCAGGCTGCAGCTGCTTAGCACCTTAAGCAATTTGTTCGGGATTATGGTCACAATGCATTAGCAGAGCTTGAGCGTAAGTGGCGGTGGGAGGTCGTATGAGGAGGGAATAATGATATATAAATATATTTATATTTCAATTCTTCACAATTTATACTTCCTAAAAATCAAAGCACGATAGATAATTCACATCAAATGTTTTTACTTCATTTATTAAATTTAGCTTGACTTGCGAGAGAAGTCAGTAGAATCCGAAATCCACGTTTCATTTAGAACCGGGAAAATCAACATTTGAGAGATGGGAGTTGGAAATACGCAAACCACAACTTGCAAATACATTGTATATGTTAGGTATGTGTTTCAAAGTCATATGACATGTTGAACATTCCATGGACTTTCTTGGTTTGTTATCATCTTCTTCTCCTTTTTTTCCCATGAAATATGGAATATCATGGCGTGGAATTTCATGGGAGCCACCTATTTCTCTCATCTTATCTGAAAGTTTGCAACTAAAATTCGATTGAATGTCTTTTCTTGGCCAACAAGCTTCGCTGTACTATGTCACGCTCTGAATTGAAATTGATCTAATAAGACTTTTCTTAGCCAGCAATCTTCTACACCACGCCATCTGATAATGCTAAGAGTTACATCTTATTTATTTTTAAACACATGGATTTAAGTGGTTATAGTAAGCCTCTCTACCCAGATACCTAAATGTTTAAATTCAGCTTCTGTGTTTCCTTTATTATTTCTATTGAGTGGTGAAGACACAGAGCCATCTTTTATTTGGTAATTGGATTGAATCATTCAGTGAGACAAATCACTGGGCTATATTTTCTTTTCGCCGTCACATGACAAGTTTTGACTATCGAATCAACACTCGAAATTTCTTCGTGGTTTTCGGTCGTGTGAATAATTCAAAGCAGAATTTTGACCGTTAATTTTGTGTTAAGACGGATAAGGCAGTGAACCAATTTGCTCTTACTACTCATTGCTTATAAGTACAATTCTCATACCTCCCCGTCGAATCATTCCTAGTCTTCCAGTTCTTTTTGCTCCAAATCCTTAGGTCAGAAATCGTCTCGTTTATTTTCCAATAGTAAGTTTCCATCTCTGATATCATATAGTTTGAATCTGCTAACAAGAAATAAGGTATCATACTATTTGTCTGCTCATACTGGTTAGATTCAAGATGAAAAGCAATCTAATAGCGCCGCTAGTCATTATCTCTATCCTGTTCATTTAAGGTTGTTGCTGCAGTGCCAGGTTGCTCCAGAACGACCTGTTTATTGCCCCACCTAGTCCCCTAGCTTTTGATAAGAATCTAAATTCTGTTGCCGACGGTAACGTGGAGAAGGATGCAATTCTCTGTCATGAAGATAATAGACCCTGGAGCAGATCTTCGTCATCGTTCAACGAGATCAACAAGTTATCATTCAAGCTTAGGCCAACTGTTCAAAATAAAAAGAATGGCGACGAATTGCCTGCATCCAATGAAGCTAAGAGAGCATTAAATTCAATACCCAAGGAAAATCCCAGTCATAAAGTAAATTCCTTGCAGATAACAGAACAGCGGCTCTCCACATCTAGTAATAGCCCTGGGGTTGGTCACATGCAGATGATCGGTCATAAATCAAACGCAGGAAACGTCGACATCTTCAAATCCAATCATAGCAGTACTGGAGATGATCGCCTACAGCAGATTAAATGTAATAAATAACATAATAAACATTAAATGTTAAATAAATAACATAATAATAAAATAAATGCTGATGTCATAGTAGCCATGTGTCAAGTGAAAACCAGATACCAAACTCCAAAGCTGACATCATTCCTTATTGGCCAATTAGAAGTTGACAAAATAGCAAAGGCAAATATTTTTATTAAAATTTAAAATATTTTTTGGCAAAATCCAAAGCTAAACTTTACAAAACAGATTTTAATTTTTTGGTCAAAGGGAAACTAATAGAAGGTCAAAAGGAAACCGATTGCTATATACCTGCTGTGGCAGGTATAATAAGGTAAATATATTTAAAATGACCAGAGTTACCCAAACTTTTAAGAGAATGTAACTGTACACCAAGAAGGAAATATAATATAATATAACAAGGAGGTCATTTATCCACACATCTAGTTCTTCCCCTGAATGTGGTCAGGTTGTTCCTTAGAATGCTGAGTTATTTTCATTCATCCATATCTTCCCTTTGATGCCAAGTTTTGTCACAGCGCTGAGTTGTATAATAATCAAATGAAAAGTGTCTACCCATTTTGCAAGAAATATTTCCACCGCTTCCATCAGTGAATTCCCTCTCGTCCCTTTCGAGTGTAAGACTTCAGTCATTGAAACTACCTCAAAATATTTTACCCTAACCGAACAATAGTTATACATAAATATATTTATAAAATATAATTTTACCTTATTTAGCTGTGCCACTTATAGGTATGTCTATATTAACCTTTGTTTATAAACTCTCAAGACTTTTCCCTTTTAAGTGTGGTTGCTATAATATAGTACCTTAAAATAAAGGTAATTAACTTAACTAAAACCTTTTAATGATATTTCCTTTGACATTCACGTAAAAGTTGAGATAATGATTTAACTTTACTTGCATTACCAAGCATGTTACAGAAATGAGAAAAGTGAAACTCCAGGAAGTGACATCTCCACAACACTTTCACACAAATATTTCAAGAACTTTGTAAATTTTGGTAATGTATTATTTATTTTCTTATTTTTATTTAATTTTGTTAATGAGAAAATTACTTTTATCAAAATTTACATATGACAATCAAAATTCAACATATATATAAATAAATTGAAAAAGTGAAATTAAAAATAAAGTTTTTTTTAATATGAATCTAAATGAAAATAATAATAAATTTTGATAATAAAATTGTTAAAATTAATAAAGTAAATATTATGCTTAATGAAACCTTAATTTTCTTTAAAAAATAATAATACATTTCTTATATTTTATTTGAAAAATCGATTAAGAAAGAGAGATGTATGTTATAATATATATGAGTTGTTCGAAAAATCGATTAAAAAAGAGGGATGTATGTTATAATATATATGAGTTGTACATACAAAATATCTCAAATTTTAATTAAAAATGTTAAATACAAATAAGAAAGTGATTTTAATCACTATTATTGCTTAGTAGATAATTCTATTGGGGTGATAATTAAAAATTATAACTTTTTGAAATGTAATATATATACATAAAATTGTGAATACTTCTTAGATAATTCTATTTTGGCGATAATTAAAAATAGTGATAATGTATATTAATTCTATATAAAATTTTCTTTTTAAATCAATTTTTTTTTTTAAAGTTAACAAATACATTAATAATCTTTTGGAGGTTTGTAAATTAGTTATTAATATAATTTAACTTTATAAATGATTAAAAATGAAATAAATTTATATTGACTTATATATAAATTAATTTCATAAAAAATCATTTATTAAATTAAAATTTCAAAACCAAAAGATTATTTAATTATTGTATATAAACTAAGTAATCACTATACAATAAGTGATTATTAAAACCTAAATTATATAAAGCTTTACTAGTATCTAGGAAAAAATATTGTTTTTAATTTGTATTCATATAAAATAAAATAAGTTTGACTAGAAAACATATAATAAAAAACTAAAATAATTATTACATATATAATTTAATAAATAATATATTAATTTAAGAGTGCATAGTTTAAAAGCAAAAAAGTTTTACATAATAGCTATTCTATGTCTTTAAATGTATAGGTAGAATTAAAAAAATCAATAAATTAATTGACTAATCAATTTTTATTTTTATTTTTATAAAGTGGTCTTTTAATATTAGTATTATTTATGTGGAGTTTAAATAGGATAATAATGGAATAAATTAATTCATATAAAATTTAAATGTTGAAATTAATTTTTGTTTAAAGTTATAATTCAAATTGATAGAAACTTTTAACCATAAATTTTTTCCTAAAAATTTAAGTTTGTTTTTTTTTCCACATTAAAAAATCATAACCTTTATTCAAATAAGAAAAAATAAATACATTTTTCATATGCTTTGAAGAAAACTTCATGTGCATTTCCATAGTTGTCCTTCGTAAGAAAGCTTCAAACTTTCCATATTCTAGAATATTTCAACCAAATCTTCTTCACCCGATTAAACTAAAAATTGTAGCCTATTTGAAAAAAAAAGTCCCTTTAAATACATCAAAATTCCCATATACATGGTAAGTATTTTTGCAAGCAAAAAACTTTTACAACTCAAAAAAATTATCCTAAGATAGTATCTCATCACCAAAGAAAACAAAATTTGTTCTTCAACAATATGAGGTAAACTCCACTTATATCCAAATCTTTTATAAAAAAAAGGGTCATGAAAATATCCAGAATTAATGTTAGCCACATTTTTATATATATACCACATACCTTCCATCATATTCGCTCCAAGTCTTACCTGCTCATATGGAAACAAGTTTCTTTCCTTGAAAAATATGTTCTATATCCATGAATCCCAAACTATCAAAAAGTCTTTGAGTCTCTTTGAGTAAAGGGATCACCTGCATATTATGAATCCTATTTTGACATGTGATCCAATTTATTATTATCTGAGAATCGCCAAAAATATGGAAGTTTTGAACCTCATTTTCCTTTTCCAATCATAGAAGAATCCTTAAAGCATTTAGTTCAAAAAAGTGTTTGTGCCTATACCTAGCCCAGCTTTGAAATTAAGGAAGTTATTTTTCGAAAAGTATATGAGTCCTCTTGCTCCACATCTCTTTGGATTACCATTCGTAGCTCCGTCAAAATACCCCCAAGGTCTACTCTTGTCAATATCTTCCTTAGTTACCTGGTGAAACTTTATCTTTACATTTTCCTAAGGAAAGTGGCTTAGAATACCAATGCTTTCAAGAGCACATTTTATAGGTTGAACAAAATTGCCTTCAATATATATAGAATTTCTAGCAAGCCATATACCCCATGAAACAATCAAGCGAAAAGATCTCATTTCTTTTAATTCTTCATTTGTACTCCTTTCCTTTGGACGAAATTCCACTAAGTCTCTTTTCCACAGATCTTGTTTTTTTAGTTTCATTTCAATTTTCAACCAAACTTTGTTGTCTATTCACAGTTTACAACTATATGAAAGTTTGATTCAATCTTGTTTGACACGAGTAACATATTCCAAGTCCTTCATAACCTTTCCTATTCAATACATCCCAGGTTAGATCCTTACCTGATAGAAGGAAACACATAAATATCTTGATTTCATTAGACATTTGAATTACCAAACAACTTTCCTCCACCTTTTCTGATCCTAATCCACTAAATCCCGAATAAGATAGTTATATCCTTCTTTTGGAGTACAAATGCCTTTGGAAGAGACTGACTACACCAACATATTCAAGCATCCTCCAATCGTGACATTATGTCTTTTTAATTTTTTTTGTAAAATGTGACCAGATAGTGTTGTCATTCCCAATAAACCTCAATTCCTCCACTGATAACCACCCTTGACTCGATCAAGCTCCATGGGATGATGTGTTATTTAAAAAGAAAAATCCTATATCGCAAATGCCTAGTCATATGAATAGGAAAAATGTAGCTTTGAGTACAACCAACCCAAGGATCGATTCCAAGCATCACAAATAGCCTGTCTCCAACCTTAAACATAAACCAATTCCAATGATATCAAAAGACTGTAAATCAACTTTCCAACCAATGGATATACTTCTTCTATTTTTAGTATTACTTTGGATCCATTCTAGAACCATTTGTGGAAATATATATTTCAAAGAAACAATTTTTACCCACAAACCCTCACCCTTAATCAATCTCCAAACATTTTTGTTTCCAACGCTTTTGAGAATAGCGATGGAATCTTAAAACCCTACCCCCCACTAGCTTTAGGAATTTCCATAGCTTGCTACCTTATTGAAACCATACATGTTTGTTCCAGACTAACAGACCACATAAATTTGAAACATATTCTTTTGATTTTCTCGATAACTCCAATGAGGATCTAGAAATTCATCCAAAAGACTAGAATTGCCTCTAATACAATTTTTACCAAAATGATTTTCCCTCCTTTTGAAAGCTAGCGATGGCTCTGTTATGATATTTAGACACTTAGGAGTTAGTTAAGATCAACTTGTGTAATATATCCGTTAGGTAAAGTGTATTTCTTTAGTATGCATTTGTAAATATTCTAATCCGACGGTCACGATATGTTCTAGACATAAAGTGATCTGACGGTTCAACTTTTCTTAGATCATACCTACCATTGATCCGTGGCTTAACACCCGATTGGTCCATGATCTCTATTTAAAGAGCATGGAGGGTCATTGGCTAATTAATCGATTATGAGAAGCTCATGTAACTTTCTTTATTTTTCATAATAAATTGCTCCAAGTAGCTATTTGGATGGGGTCGTGCACTATTTCCCTCTCGACGGTTTTAACCACGTGAAAAACATTGGTGTACTGATCTGTGATCTGTTTGTGTGAGTAGTTTCTCTTGGTGTTCAGTTTTTTGGGAGTACCCTGTGTCCTCGAAGATGGTATCAGAGTGTTTATGAAGAGCCACTTCTGTTTGTGATCAAGATCTGGAACCGGTGTTGCCGAAACTTTGGAAGGGTTTCTGATTCTGGAGTTTATGCGTATTTGTGGCCTATGGGAGCTATTTCGATGCATATGGAGTGCAGTTTCCATTGAGAAATAGTTTTCGTTTCATTGATAATTGTTTCCGTTTGCTCTAGAAACACCCATTTCGGAAAATCTGAAGGTATAATGTTACAGTGACAGATTTGTTTTCTTTTTTTTAAATCTCTCATATTTTATCAATTTTATTATTTCTTTATTGTTTGAGTCTCGAACTGTTTCCTTCCCTGGCTACGTATGCTCTTTTCCGTACACCTTGTGTGATCATGGCGAATCAGAAACAACGGGAAAACTTGAAAACGTAGACTTTCCGGGAAAGCTAACCAAGATCTAACCCCATAGTGTGGATTTTTTTTGTTTGTTTTTGTTTTTCTTTTTTTTGTGATTTGCAGGAAAAAAAGGCAAGCACGGAGAACGAGAGAGACAAGTAAAAAAAATCCCCCTTCCTCTTTCCATTCTTTTATGTACCTTTTAAACTTAGCTCACTCACGGGGGCTTCACTTGTTGACCAATATCCTATCACGTTAGTTCATATTGTGGGTTTTAAAATTATTAAAAATTGAACCAATATATTGCAGGTATTGGGGGGATGAGGGGTTTAAGGTGGGGGTGGGTAGGGTGGTTTATAAGGATTGAGGTATACAAATGGGTGGGAAGGAGGTTTTAAGTATTGGGAGAGGTTTTCAACAAAAAGAGTTTGGGTCAATATCTCTGGAAATTAAGGGTATTCTTTAATATCCCATGATCGCACGTGCTATGTGACAGGTTCACTAAGTGAAGTCCCCGTGATCTCACTTGGTCCAAAGTTGCTTTATTCCTTAATAGGTCTTGAGTTCAAGTCTTATTAAGCTACTTTTTAGTGCATCAAATTTCTATTTTCAACTTACTTTATTGTAAAAGTGCATCTCACTTAAATAAAATAAAATAAAAAGTGAGTCACTTAAGTCTTTTAATTTATTGCTGCACTATTCAAAGTAACATTATTGTAAAAGTGAACATCACTTATTCTACAAAAGTGATTCACTTAAAAGTAACTTTATTGTAAATTGATTGTCAAAGGTTGATCTTGGGAAGACGGGGGTTCTTTTTTTTAGTTGGTCAAGTTAATATCTACCACGTCACTATTGGGGACATCTTCAACATTCTCTTTGATCAAGTATAACTTCATCATTCGGAATCAGTTTTTAGTGCCTTTTTTTAACAACAGCCTAATTTTTCGAGCTCTTTGCATCAAGGTAGTTAGTTTTTTTTCTTTTAGCCATTATTTTCAATTATGGCTGCACCTTGTGATATTATACTTACCAGTTATAACTATTTCTCATGGAAATCTTGTATGGAGGATGTTCTAAGAAGTAGGGGATTTTTCAGAATTACCTTAGGGAAAGAAACAAAACCCACTGATGATGATAAGAAAATAAAATGGGCAAATAGATGCGATGAAGCTCGTGGATTGATTGGGATGTCAGTATCTATTGATTTGTGATTCCACATATTTGCAATTGATGAACCCGATAAAGCTTTGGAAAAGTTGAAATCTGTGTTTGGTAAACACAATGAAATTCAAGGTCATCAACTTTAGAATGAGTTGATTTCTTTGAATCCAAGTTATTTTTCATGCATTCAAGACTATTTATCTAAGTATAAAACTCTTAGACTCTTATGTGAAGAATGCAAGTTTAAGAAAAAAGACAAACAATGTATTTATCATATTCTTTCCAAACTTGGACCTGCATATTCTGTTTTTGTATCTACATTTTACTCCATGAAAGAATCCTTGACTGCAGATAGCTATCAAGAGCCTAGTATTGAAACCTTTTGTGATTCCTTAATTAGAGAGCAATATAAGCTCATTCATATTGGAATAATTAACAATGCAGATACATCTAAGAAATCATTATTGTCCCAATAGAAAGAAAAGTCCAAGCCTTCCAAGGAACATAATTTTTGCAATAATAAGGCAAACAAGGGTTCCAAACCCTCTCAGTAAGCTCCTTCTTTAAAAAATGACAAAGGATCCAAGCCCAAAGGAAAGAAGACTAAGCGTCATTGCAATTTTTGTGGGAAATATAATCATGATGAATCTAAGTGTTTCAAGAAGATGGAAGCCTTGGAAGCAACAATGAAGAAACACCACATCATCGTAGAATCGTTGTCAGAATCTACCTCTCATGGACATGCACTTTGTGCTTCTGGTTACTCTTATACTGCATCTTCTTATTCTACTTCAAATGAATGGCTCATTGATTTTGGAGTATCTTATCATATGGCTAAGGATCAAGCCATCTTTTCTACTCCGCATGAATGTAACACCAAACAAATATTTGTTGGTGATGATAGATCTCTAAGTGTCGTAGGATCATTTCAGTGATGTACTATGTGTTCCAAAAATTTCTTGCAATCTGTTATCATTCTATCAAATTACTCGTTTGGGTGAAGGTAAAACTGTGACGTTTACACCTCACCAAGTTGTAATCAAGGATTTTAAAGATCCTCAAAATGTCCTTGCTACTGGAACTATTGATGATATTACCAGGTTGTACAAATTTAACAACTTTGGGTCATCACCTTTTCCTTCAGTTTTTGTTGCTCATAGTGATAACTTGAGCAAACTTTGGCATGAGCCATTTGGTCACTTAAATTATCGCTCATTGCAATAACTATGTAAAGAAAATATGGTGACTGGTATTCCAATGGTATCTTACAAGGATGGTGTTTGTTTCGGTTGTGTACTCGAAAAACATCATCATGACAGTTTTGACAAACATGCCTCTTGGTACGCCTCGATTCCCTTGGAGCTTGTGCATAGTGACTTGTGTGGCCCTCTTCTATCTGCTTCTTTTTCCGGTTTCAAATATTTCTTAACTTTCATTGATGACTACTCCAGACTCACTTGGGTTTACTTCCTAAAACTTAAGAGCGAAGTATTTAACATGTTCTTGGCCTACAAGGCCCTTGTTGAAAAATAATCTGGTCATCAAATTATTAAGTTAAGATATGACAATGGAGGATAATATGTTAACAAAAATTTCACTACTTTATACACTGAACAAGGAATCCAATGACAACACACTGTTCCATATACACCACAACAATATGGTGTAGTTGAACGGAAGAACCACACTTTAAAAGAAATGGCTAATTGTATGATCCAATCTAAGGGACTAAGTCTTCAATATTGGGTTGAGGCCATAAATTGTGCACATTACATAGTTAATCACACACCCACTAAATTTTTACAAGGTATAACACTAGAAAAAGCATGGAGTAAAATTAAACTAGATGTAAGTCACTTGCGTGTGTTTGGTTGTGAAGCATGGGCTCACATTCCGGATGAAAAACGGAAAGCATTGTAGCCTAAAAGTGAAAAGTGCATATTTGTTGAATATTTTGAAGATGTAAAAGGTTATAGACTTCTTCAGCCACATTCTCATGATATAATCATTAGAAGAGATGTTAAATTTGATGAAAATCTCTTGGCCTGCGAGCCTAACTTGGTGGGTGCACCATCTTTGGCTTGCAAGCCTGATTCGACGAATGTGCTTTCTTCTCCTTCCAACTTCCTTGACAGGTTTCCAACTCTAGTTTTTGATGATGACAGTGAGGATGAAAAACCACCTCTGCCTGCTCATGTTCCTCCAGTTATAGCAGCACCAATTCTTCCTTGATGCGTCTAATCAACTTGCAGGTGGTGATCTTGTTGATGATCCTAGAGATCAACGTCGAACACGTTCTCTATTTCAGCGAGCCTCTTCTATTTTGGCTCAAGTTTCTGAGAATCATGATCTAGAAACATTTGTAGAAGCTTCAAGAAATCCATATTGGGATACAACTATGGATGAAGAATATCGTTCCTTGATGGTGAATGATACTGGGGATCTTGTTCCTCTTCCAAAAGGAAGAAAACTTGTCAGATGTAAATGGATATACAAAGCTAAGTATGCATAAGATGGAAGTGTTGAAAGACTTAAGTCAAGGTTAGTTGCAAAAGGTTTTTCCCAAGTTGAATGGATTGACTACAATGAAACCTTTGCTCCTGTCACAAAAATGAACTCCATCCACCTTGTTCTTCCCCTTGCAACCTTACATAATTGGGAAGTCCATCAAATGGATGCCAAGTTTTCCTTTTTACACGGTGATTTACAGGAGGAAATTTACATGGAACAACCTCCTGGATATGTTTAGGATAACTCTAGCCTTGTATGTCTCCTTAAGAAATCCTTATATGGCCTTAAGTAAGATCCTAGAGCTTGGTATGCTAAAATGGATAGATTTCTCCTTGACACTAGTTTTTCTATATGCCGTTATGAACCCAATGTCTATACCAAGAAAGAAGGAAACCATCTCATCATACTTGTTCTTTATGTTGATGATCTTATCCTTACTAGTAGTGACTCTAAAGTTTTAACCCATGTGAAATCCAGTCTTAAGAAATATTTTGAAATGTCAGACTTAGGACATTTGCATTATTTTCTTGGTCTCCAAGTCTTGCAAACCAAAGAAGGAATATTTCTTTCCTAGTCTAAGTATGCTTGTGACCTTCTTCGTTGCTTTCACATGGAAGATTGTAAACTATCCCCTTCTCCCTTCCAGTCTGGAGTCAAACTTTTTGCCACTTGTACTTCCCCTGAAGTAAATGCCACCTTGTATCATTAGCTTGTTGGTAGTATTTTATATTTGACTCATTCCCATCCTAACCTTTCCTTTGTCGCTGCTCGTGTTGCCCGTTATATGCAAACACCTCATGAAAGTCACTAGAAAGTAGCAAAAAGAATACTTCGATATATATGAGGTACAATTCAGTTTGTGATTCATTACAGTACGGGGGGGACACCTTTGTTGGTTGGTTTCACTGATTCAGTTTGGGCCGACGATCCTGAGGATCGAAAGTCTACTACAGGTTATGTTTTCAGTCTGGGATCTAGACCTGTCACTTGGGCTTGTAAGAAAAAAAAATCTCTTGCTCTTTCTTCAGCAGAAGCAGAATATTGAGTCGCAGTTAATGCCAGTCAAGAAGCTTTATGGCTTCGCCAAATCCTTTTAGAGTTTGGATTCGAGCAGCAGCAGCCTACTCCACTTTGGTGCGACAATCAAAGTGCCATCAAGCTTGCCAAAGATCCAGTTCTACATCAACGCAGCAAACACATTGAGCTACACATGCACTTCATCAGAAATCTTGTTCATGATCGTGTTCTTGAAATGCTCTACTTCCCTATAGATGATCAAGTTATAGACATCTTCACCAAGTCTCTTACAAAAGCGAAGTTTTCGAAACTTCGATCTATGTTAGGAGTTTAGGAATGTGTCCTTAAGGGGGGATAGGCTCTAATGCCTCCTTCCTTCTCCTAATAATGTCCTTTTGTAAATCCTTCAATCCTATCCCAAGTTGCTCTTAAGGGGGGATGTTATGATATTTAGACACTTAGGAGTTAGTTAAGACCAACTTGTGTAATATATCCGTTAGGTCAAGTGTGTTTCTCTAGTATGCATTAGTATGCATTTGTAAATATTCTAATCCGATGGTCACGATATGTTCTAGACATAAAGTGATCCGACAGTTCAAATTCTCTTAGATCATACCTACCATTGATCTGTGGCTTAACACCCGATTGGTCCATGATCTCTATTTAAAGAGCATGGAGGGTCCTTAACTAGTTGATCGATTATGAGAAGCTCATGTAACTTTCTTTATTTTGCATAATAAATGGCTCCAAGTAGCTATTTGGATGGGGCCGTGAACTATTTCCCTCTCGATGGTTTTAACCACGTGACAAACATTGGTGTATTGATCTGTGATCTATTTGTGTGAGTGGCTACTCTTGGTGTTCGGTCTTTTGGGAGTACCCTGTGTACTAGAACAGGCTCCAATTTCTATTTATGGCTTCACATTTTTGTTATTAACCAATCCTAGTCGGTGTTCTTATAAGCAGTGAGAATATGCCATTGACCATTCTCCAAAATAAAAAGATCGTATCATTTGATTTTACAAAACGGATCATGTCTGAAAGAAGTTTTAATATCATTTAGAGATTATTCAATTTGTCATTGACCATTCTCTAAAGCCATGCCTTCTTTTGTCAATTCATTAGCTAGTTTATTTCATTCTCGATATATATGCTAGAGATGAACAGAGCCCACCATTTGCTTTAACCTTTGTGCCTCTTCTAAAAGTGGGATCAACTGCACGGTAGTAATCATGTTTTCCCCAATAATACAACGTATGATAAGATGAGAATCACCAAAAGGTTGTAAATGATTAATTCCTTTCTCTTGTGGCTACCCACAAGAGACGACGAAGAGCACTTAATTCTGCATAATTCTTTAATCCAAAACCAAGTCTTACTTTAAAATGAAACCAATGTTGATTTGATAAGTACAAAATTACTCCAGCACCGCACTTCTTCGGATCACCTCTAGTAGCCCTGTAAAAGTATGCCCATGGCTGAGTGTCATCATAGGAATCCTCAATCACCTGACGAGTCTTAATAAACACATTATCTTGAGGATAGAATCTATGAATACTAAACTTTGTGTTAGCACCTCTATTTTGAACGGCTGAGGAAGAAATATGATGGAAGAATAATAAAAGGATACATGAACTTGGCTAAGTTTAATAGTTCGATTCTATTATTAAATTGCGCATAAGGGTTAATTTAACACACAATCTGATGGTGTAAAGCAATTGAGATGAAGATCTACGGTTTAAAATAGATCCGCTAGATAAAGATGCACAGGAGATAAGGAGAAGCGGAAGTGGTTAACGAAGTTCGAAGATCAACGGTGATGGAATGAAGCGAACGAAATCTACGGTTGAGAAATAGTCCACTGAGTAAAGATGCACACATGAAAAGAAAAGGGAGGCTAGCGGAATTTACACAACCAATCTCAATCCAACGGCTTATGTGAAAAGTGAAAACTCATTGACGGCAATTATTGTTTCCAGAGAGTAAAGTTGTGAGATGGTTAAAACGAAAAAGGTGGTAGCGAAATGTAAACCATGTTCCACGTGGCGACTCGAAGTGAATTCCGCGGAGAAAAGTAGTTAAGGAAAAACCGCTTAATGAAGGCTCTGGAATAGACCGTCATATAAAGGTAAAGTTGACTTGGTTTTAAAAAATCATTTTACTTGCATGCTGCAGACGAGCGAAGGAGACAGTCCGCCATCTTTCTGAAGTCAACCTTACGTATCTGCAGTCACACTCACAAGTAAGCCTTAAAACACTTAAACTTGGTTCAAGGAGTTGCTGCCATTGTTCGTCATGGAAAGGGAACAGGGTTTAGGAGTTTTGTGCAGGGTTTTGAATGAAAGGGAGGAATTTGCTATTGATAGGGATAGAAATGTATATGACCCTGTTTTATCAGTTCGAAATGTAGGAGCAATTGTGGAAGTGTAATTTTGCAAGGAAATGACATTCTAAATATCTGCAGTTCTTTTTCATATTACTTTTCTATTGAGCAAACATTACCGTTTCCTGAATTTGTTGAATGGTGCGCAAACAACTATTCACCCTCTTAAAGAGTCATCATGAGTCATACCACGTCTAAGATACTTTGTAAGGTTGATGCAAAATCCATTCACGGAATTCTTAATTTACCTGATAGTTCCCCTGATAATTGTGAGTCCTTAAATGAACCATTTTTAGTTGAAATGTATAAAAATTATGAAACTGAAGTTAAATGCCAATTTCTATCCAGCATTCTCAAAGAGGGTCATTCATTAGAAGGACTTTTTCTGCCTTACAGTGTTAACATTTTTAAAAAAGATGTACAGTTGGTTATGTCCTTGGTCTGTCAAATTTTAGGTTTAGATGATGATATTCATATCAGCGAAGTTGTTTTAGGTTTTTTAATGAGAATGAGTTTAATTAATCATGAGTCCCATTTAGTCCATTCTTTCAGTCTGGATGAGTATTTGGCTGAAGTTATCCATGTCCAGTTAGTCGAATTTCCCAAGGTCAGGTTTTTCAAATATCAGTCATACTTATTGAACATGTTGTTGTGTTCAAATGTATCAGAATTACAATTCTTGTCCACCATTTTCTCTCCAAGTCTTCCAAAACAAATCAATATGTTTGAGTTTGTAAATATCATTATGGCCGAGATGTACAAGTTGTTGTTTGATGAAGTATTACCAAGGGTGTCAAAAGAAATGAAACTCATACTATAGTCATCCTCAGAAGACAGAATAGGAGACTGATTTTTATATAAAGATTTTACTGTTTTGAGGGTCATTAGAGGAAATTTGGGGTCTAAAATTGGCCTTATAAGAAAACATGCCAACAATAATTTCATGTGAGTTGGAGTTCAAGAACCAATAGAATTCCAATAAAATGAGTCAACCATAATGGTTGAATTGACCTATTTGTCATAAAAAAACTACTTTTCTTGTTCGTATTTTCGACATATCTCCCTGTGTTTTTACTCAAATTTCGATCGAGAGAGCTCGTTGGATGTGGAATTTGATTCCACATCAAACGAGTACCCACACTTCATACTATTGACGAACCCCGCTACCCCAAAAACAAGAAATACCTGAAAACATGTGATGATGATGTCATCATCACAATTTTCAGGTATTTCTTGTATTTTGGGTAGAGGGGTCCATCAAAAGTATGTAGTGTGGGTACTTGTTGGATGCAGAATCAAATTCCGCATCCAATGAGCTCTCCTGATTGAAATTTGAGTAAGAACACAAAGAGATATGTCAAAAATACGAACATAAAAGGTAGTTTTTTTTTTTTTTCCTCAAAAATTAATAAATATTATTTTATTATTTTCCTTAGGAGGCCCATTTTAGACCTCAAAATTCCTCTAATGGTATGGGTTCACTGGGGAACCATACAAGTTACCTGTTTTTTTGACTCCAAGAATTTTTGCACTTGAGTTCATGAGGCAAAGATTATGTGCAAAAGAAGAGCATTTTGGAGCATTCAAGAAGTCTTCTAATATTAAATTTCTTCTTAAAGTTGGTCCATTTATTTTCAAAAACAAAAGTGCCTTGATGGTTGCAGAAAAGTTATAAGAAATTATGGATTTCCAGAAAGAACAAAGAATCAATTATGATCCACATCATATAATTTCTCAGAGGAAGCAATTAAATAAAAACAAACTATTTGATCATCAGGGTGTTGAAGGTTTAGAGGAAATAGCCAATTTGTCTTGTTTTAAAGAAAGTTTAGGAATTGATGAAAGTAGGAGCAATGAGTTGACTGCAGTAATTCAAGCACCTGATAATCCTAGCATTTTGAATAAAAGAAGTCTTTCTGAGATTGAGAGTATGGATGTCGATGAAAACAGTTCATATAAATATATTAAAACACATTCTCAGGATGATCAAGTTTCAGGAGAAATAATTTCAGAAGATTCAAAGAAAATAGTTTTGTTCCTGAAGAAGTCAGTACAAATGCATCAGTATTCCTTTGGACGAGAAGGTAGTGCAAATCCCAGTTCAGGTTTCAAATCTAGAGCAGAGTTCATGTCAAGTTATGCTGAAAAATAGATACAGTCGTCAAAGGAAACCAAAAATCTACTTCCTCAAGTTAGAAGTCTAGTCAATCAAAAGACATCATTGATTTCTACTCGAGATGTGGAGACGAACACCTTGAAGCTCGCTATGGTTAGTGATTAAAAAAGTATCTGAGATGGAAGTAAGGTTAGATAAAATTAGTGTCCCCGACAAGATACAACTCCACAAGAAGATGAGAGATATTATTTATTCATATTTATTATATACTATTATCAAAGTTAACAAATTGCAAGCCCTTGTAGATAAAATGGAAGTCCAATTGAAGCACGAGAAAATAGAAAATAAAGCAAATCTAATCCAAATCAAAAAATTACAGGGAGATGTTATAAGCTTAGGAAGTGAACCAGGAAATGCACAGGCCACCAAAAAGATTTTGGAAGAAAAAGACAATACCATCCAGGTATTAAAAAAGAAGCTTAAAATCTCAAATAATGAACATGCTCAGTCCCCAGAATTATTTACATTGTAAGAAAAAAAAGATAAAGTTCATCAAGAGATGATGGATTACAAAGGCAAAGCATTGAAACTGAAGGAAAAAAAAAGCAAATGGGAAATGGAAAGAGCTGAATTGATGACCTATATTTCAAAGTTAAAAAAGGATCTAAACGATGAAAATAAAATTATGGAAGAGCTGATGAGCCAGACTCCTGCTGCTACAGATTTATCTCTTGTGAATATTGAAAAACCTTTAAGTAAATTTTTTTCTAATGATCTATTAGTGCCTATGTCACAAGTAAGTCTGAAGGATGTGGAGATCAAGAAATTGAAGTAAGAAAATGAGAATATTAAATCAGAATTGGCTAGGATCATTGAAAATATGAATAAAATATTAAATGATAAAAGCCAATTGCCTAAAAAGTTTAATGAGTTGAAGGAACGAAGTACAGGAAAAGCTCCTCTACAAAGCGCTAAGCATATAATTTGGGATACATTATCTGTGGAAGTTACTAAGTTTGGGCACTATCTAAATTTTATTGATGAGCTAAGTGCATTAGTCAATTTAGCTACTCAATGACTAAAGTTGGCGAACGAGACCATGGAGAAAAAGCCTTTAAACACAGCTCAAAATGCTTTAAATTTTTTGAATTCTCTAACATATCAAAAGTTGCAGGAGATTGGAATTAATGACAAAGTAACTATTGTACTATGGTCAAAAAAATTTATTAACAAACAACAGCTCATGAAGGTGGTGCAAGATAAAGCAAATGCAATGTCTTCACAAATAAATGATTTCAGATGTGCTTTTAAGGAGTTATTTGAAGACCGCCTCCCTTCTTTTTGGGACGACGAGGGAAGATTATTTTCTCAGGAGCATTATCATAGTTTGTTAGTACAAAACTACATGGACTATTCCAAGTTTGAAGACTTGGTAAAAGTACTGACTGAAAAAATCATCATAGAGAAATTGACAGAGGATTTCAAAATATTGCAAATTTTTTTTATCGTTAGAGGAGGATTTCCCATAGTATCTTATGAAGCCTACGTGGATCTAGAAGGATCTTTCAGAGAAATGACAGAATATGACACGCCAAGTGCAGAACAATGGAGAACCATGGAAATATTTGGGAAGACCAAGTATATTCTTCATCCTTAAAAACAGGTGTTGCGTGTCATGGAGCTTCTTATTCAGGCCCTGTTGTCACCAAGTTGATTATAAATAAACGATCTTTTACTAGAATCGAAGCATGTAGTTTTATTCCTAGTTGTTAGGGATATAGTTACAAAAAATTTTGATTAACAGATTATTCAGTTATGGATATTCTTGGAAAGAAGTTATTTGTGTATGTATTTGAATTTACTTGATGTATTGAGGGTTAGAACCCATATGTTTTATCAATGTGTTTTTTGAGGACATATAATTTTTGAAATAACAAATCCGAATGTTGGTTGATCATCAGATATTCCTGTGTCATTTATGTTACAGTCTGTGCCTTTCCTTTCTATGTGATTGTCTTCTAAGTGCCAACCTTGCATTTTGTTTTCTTCATATCTAAAATGTAGTGTTGAATGGTTTCAGAATTCATACTTGTTATGCTCTGGCTATTGTTTCTGATATTTCATAAATGTTTCTGCTAAAGTTGATATGGAATTCATCTTATGATGCTCTATATTGATGGATTGTTCATGTTTATTTCTTCTTCCCCTGAAATCAATGAATGACTGTAACTGGATGGTTATCTTGCCTTTGTTGAAATCCCATGTATGAAAGAGTTGTATTATCTTTATTTATTTGAATCCATTGCCCAATGGTTATATGTGTTGTTTCAACCATATGCATAATTTTAAAGTATTGATTCCAATATCTGGCCCTGTTAAATTTATATTTGAGAGATCCCTCTCTGGAAACAAAATCCAGTTTCTTTCTGAAGTGGTTTTTGCTGTTACCTTTGGATTTATCTTTTACAACCTGGGTACATTCTGAGTGATAACAAATTGGTGCCATTGTCGAGGAAGAAAGTGCAAATCTGCCCTAAGAAGAACGACAGAGTTTTAAAGATTAAGAAAATATTTCTGTGGGTGAATAGGAATTTTTGTCAGTGAAGACGGTTGTATATTTTCTCTGGAAATTCTATTTTAAGAGTATTTCAAAATTACAGAAGTCATTATGGCTTCAAAAAGACATACACGAGGTAATTCTGATATCGAAATTTTAAGGAGTTTAGAAGATCCAAAAAAATTGTTTAAGAAAAAAGATAAATAAAAGATAGATATTTCTTTGTTTGGTGCATCATCTTCTCGAGATTCTCATAGTATTTTTGATCAAGAATGGGAAGTTAATATTGGAAAGGGTTTGTTGAAGTCTAAATTTGAATCTGATCTTAAAACGTTGAATTTAATCCCCGTAGATTAGAGTCTTATTTACTTGATTCTCTTTGGAGAGATCTACAACAGTATGCAAAGGTTGAAGAAGCACTTATCGTTCAAAATACTCAAAACTCCTCAGTACCTCTGAATCCACCTAGGCCAATGGCACTTAAATTTTCTCCTTTGCGTTTACTTGCTGTATTGCATGACCTTCCCCAAAATTATTCCCAAATAATTTCATTGTTCGATGGAGAAGGAGGCATAATTGCAAAGCAGCATGTGGCTAAATTTGAAGATTTTGTTGACTTGGAGGAAGTCGATTACGTAGATGATAAAATGTGGTTGTTTGCTCAAATTTTATTAGGAGAAGCAAAGAAATGGTTTAAAGATTTGTCGGTCGTGTCTATATTGACTTTTCAAGCTTTCCAAAATGCATTTTTAGAAAGGTGGGATGACAAACAGAGTCCTTTGTAGCTTTTGTCCCAATATAATAGTCTCAAGAAGGGAGTTTTTGAATCTGTTCATGAATTTTCAAGCAGGTTTATGGGAGTTTATAATTCCATTCCAGAATATTAAAACCTTTTGCAGCTGCTGTTAAACTTCATTATGCTGGAGCTTTTGATAATGACTTTGCATTTTCATTGAGGGAAAGAAAATCAGCGAGTCTTGCTGCTATGTTCACATATGCTTTAGAAGTGGAAGCGAATATGATGGTGAGTGGAAAAATGAAACAAAGATACATTGATAGGAGGAAAAAAGAAGAAAATATTCCTTCTACATCTTCTTCTGCAACTGATATCAAATTTGAAATGATGTTGAAGACAATGGAGAAGTTGATGGATAGATTGATTGTGGACAATAGATCATTCAATAGATAACAAGCTTATCCTCAAATCAGAAATCTGAATTTTAGAAGACCAAATCCTCCTATGCCTATACAAAATAGGCAAAGAGATATGAGAAATCCAAGGAATCAAGAAGAGCAACATATTCGACCACCATTCCCTGAGAATTATGTTGCTGATGAAGAAGATCCTGCTGAGAATGAAATTCATCTTTTTTAGGAATTAGATTTAGAGATATATCTTACTGAAGAAGAACATAACATGTTTGCACAGGAAGATGGAAATGAAGAATTTGAAAGGGAGTCAGAAAAATATCAGAGGGATTATTTGCATGCTATGGATGATGTACAGAGGAAGATTAGATTGAGAAACAGAGAAGTTTTTATAAATAAAAGGAGGCTAAATCCAAATTATCCTTCCACCAGTTCATTAAATACAGAGAAAGGAAAAGAAATACAAAAAGAGTCTGTTGTAAATAAAGAAGTTGAGAACGAAATACAAAAAACAAAAGGAATTAAACAAGTAGCACCAACAGATGTAGAAAAAGCTAATTCTAATTTTAATTTGCAGAATGAACTTTCCAAGATGAAAATCTCGGTTCCTTTTAATGAGTTATTGAGAAATAATGAGTACAGAGATACCATAACAAAGATGGTTAGAGGTCAAGGAATTTCAGTCTGACATTTTGGAGTTGAAAGATGACAATCCTACTATTTCATTTGGGCCAAAAGTTGAAAGTATAGATAATGAAGAAGTTCCTCATTTTTATTTGAGTTTGAATGTGCATGATATGGTGGTACATAATGCAATGTTAGATTCAGGTGCATCACATAATCTAATGCCAAAGGGAGTAGTTGAAAGTTTGGGACTAGAAGTGACAAGACCTTATAAAGAATTGTATTCTTTTGATTCCAGAAGGGTGAAGTGTCTTGGTTTAATTAAGGATATGGTAGTAACTTTGAATAAATTGCCATCTAAAACAATAGTAATGGATGTGGTAGTGGTAGAAATTCCACCCAAATTTGGGGTGTTGTTATCAAGTTATTGGACTTCAAAGTTGAAGGGTAGTTTACAAATGGACATGTCATATGCCACTATTCCTGTCCAAAATGAGAGTAAGAGGTTTTATAGTGAGAAAAGAACTCCTTATGTAGTAAGCAGTTAAGATAGACTGAAAATTCATCATATATATGCTGTCGATACTGATTTGGGTTCTTCTATTTTATTTAATGATACTATCCCATGTGATTTGGAGTCTACATTCCAAATGAAATCTGAAGAAAATAAAAAGGAAGGAGTGATAGAACAAAATGCTTTGGAAGAGAAAGAAAAAAGAGATGGTTTGTGGACTATGTATTTTGATAGATCTGTGGCAAAGGTTGACGCTGGTGCTGGTGTGTACATAATTTCTCCTATCAGGGATTTTACAGCTTTATCATATAAGTTAACATTTGAATGCACAAATAATGTAGCCGAATATGAAGCTTTGTTACTTGGGTTGCATGCATTGAAAGATCTAGGAGCACAGAGGATAAGAGTTTTGGGAGATTCAGAGCTGGTGATAAATCAGGTGAATGATAGTTATCAAACCAGACATCCCTAGATGAGAGCTTATAGAAATTAAGTATGGGTTATGATTGGTAACTTTTTTTATAGAGCATACAATAAAGGTGGTTCCTAGATATGAGAATACAATAGTTGATTCTTTGGCAATAGCTGCTGAAAAATCAAAACCCCAAGTGCTGGTCAAAAGGAATATCAAGTGGACATTGTAAATAGACCATCTATACTTGATAATTCTAAATATTGGCAAGTGTTTGAGGTTGATATGCATATAAAAAGGTTTTTAGAATTGTCAGGAGAATTTGTAAATACTCATATTGATGCTGAAAATGATAATTGTGAGAATTTTCAAGATGCTGAAGAAAGCGAAGAAGAAAAGAATGGTACTAAAAAATTGAAGGGAACTTTACGAGGAAAAGATATCATTCAATTGAAAAATAATTTTATCCCCAGAGGTTTGATCCCTTTAGAAATTTTTTTATGATCAGAATGATGTTGCTAAAGATCCTAAAGTGAAGCATGTTGATAATGCTGTTGAAGATAGGAATATTGGTACTAAAGAAAATCCAAATACTGTGAAACTGTCTAAAAAATTTTCTGCGAAGGAAAAAGAAGAATATGTGAACTTGATGAAAAAGTATACAGATGTATTTGCCTAGAGTTATGCAGACCTTAAGGAATATGATACTTCAATAATAAAACACACTATTCCCATCAAACTTGGAGAAAAACCTTTCAGACAGAAGCTTAGAAGAATAAATCCAAAGTTGCTACCAGTTATTGAGAAGGAAATTAAAAAATTATTTGATGCCAAAATTATCGTGACTTTAAGATTCTCAAGATGGGTTGCTAATTTAGTTCCTGTTAGAAAGAAGAATGGATAAATAAGGCTTTGCATAGACTTCAGGAATTTGAACAAGGTCTCTATAAAAGATAATTATCCTTTGCCGAAGATGGATCATATATTGCAGAAAGTGGTCGGAGCATATAGAATTTCAATGATGGATGGTTTTTCTGGTTACAATTAGATTAAGGTGCTACCTGAAGATCAAAAGAAGATTGCCTTTATTACACCACGGGGCACTTTTATGTACGCAAAGATGCCTTTTGGTTTGATGAATGCAGGGGCTACTTTCCAACGTGCCATGGATATTGCTTTTGTAGGAGAAATTGACAAATTTGTGGTAATTTACATGGATGACATCACAGTTTATTCAAGGTCTGATAGAGAGCATATTCATCATTTGGAAAAAAAAATCATGAAGTGCAGGAAATTTGGTATATCATTGAATCTAAAGAAATCAAATTTCATGCTAGAAGAAGAAAAATTGTTGGGCCACATAATCTCTAAAGATGGAATAAAGATCGATCTTGATAGAGTCAGTGAAATCTTGAAGGTAGGAGAACCAAGGAGTAAAAAAGAGATACAATCATTCTTGGGACAAGTAAATTTTTTAAGAAGGTTCGTGCCCAGTTTTGCTGAAATATTAATGAATATTACAAATATGTTGAAAAAGGGTCATGAGATAAAATGGACAGCGGAATCGAGGAGATCTTTTAAGGAAATAAAACAAGCTATTTCGGAGGAGAACCAGATTTCACTAAAGATTTGGTGAGTCCAGATTTCACTAAAGGTTTTCTAGTATTTTCTTATGCTTCGGAACATACTATTGCTGCAGTTTTGTTACAGAAGAATGATGAGAAAATGGAGCAACCCATAGCATTTTTCAGGTAAGATGTTGAGGGATGGAGAATTAAAATATGATATCATGGAGAAGCAGGCATATGCTTTGGTTAAAGCATTGAAAGATTTCAGGGTATATATTCTTCACTCACATATAATTGCTTATGTTCCAACCACTACAGTAAAAGGGATTCTCACACAACCTGACCCAGAATGAAGGAGGGCGAAATGGATAGTGACATTACTAGAGTATGACATAGATATTAAACCTACTAAGTTGGTTAAAGGGCAGGGATTGGCAAAAATAATGACAGATTCAAACTGTGAGTCCTTACAGCTCAATTTCTTATCTAGTCAATCTCATCAGTTAGATACAGGGGTAGAAATAATGATTGACTTTGTTGCATCTCCATGGTACTCTGATATTGTTCACGTTCTTCAAAATTTACAAGCACCAACAAAATTGAGTAAATCAAAAACAAGATTAGTGAAGTTGAAAGCTGCCAAGTTTTGTATTATAAATCGATATCTTTATTGGAAAGATCCTAGAGGTGTGTTACTCAATTTCCTTTTAGAAAATGAAGCCCAACATATAGTAACATAATTTCATAAAGGATATTATGGAGGACATCATTCTTGGAAGGTGACGGGAAATAAAATCTTGAGAGCAGGTTACTATTGGCCGACATTGTTTTCAGATGTGCACAAAGAAACTAGCATATGTCATCAATGCCAAATTTTTGACGGTGAAAGAAAGGTAATTCCCCTTCCTCTTAATCCAATAACAGTAGAAGCTCCTTTTCATCAGTGGGGTTTGGATTTCATTGGAGAAATAAACCCAAATTCTTCAGGACAACATAAATGGATTTTAACGGCCACAGATTATTTCACAAAATGGATCGAAGCAATTCCCACTAGGAGAGCAATTGAGACAGTAATTATGGATTTTATTGAAGATAATATATTGGCTAGGTTTGGGCGCCCCAGAAGAATAGTGACTGATAATGCAGCATCCTTTAAATCCAAAAAGATGAATAATTTTTGTCATAAATATCATATCAGCTTAAATCATTCAACTGCTTATTATCCACAAGGAAATGTATTGGCCGAGTCTTCAAATAAGAGCCTGGTAAGGATTATCAAGAAGTTGTTAGAATATAATAAGAGGTCTTGGCATACCAAACTTAAATATTCTTTATGGGCTGACAGAATTAGTATTAAAAGAGCGATTGGAATGTCTCCGTTCCAATTAGTATATGGAACATAAGTTATTTGTCCAACATCTTTGGGTGTTCCGGTTATGAGATATTTGTCCAACAAGAAGAGCCAAGCCAAATGCAGAGAAGGATAAACCAAATCATTGAGTTAAAAGAGAAAAGGAATAAAGCCTATGATAAAGTGCAGACACACCAGGAAAAAATGAAAAATACTTTTGATAGAAGGGTGAAAGAAGAACAATTCCAGATTGATGACTTGGTGTTAAAATGGGATTCTCCTAAAGAAGATAAACATGAAAAATTTGATCACATGTGGGTACTAAGGTCCTTATGTTATTGCAGGTTATAGAGGGGAAAATGCATTTCTCTTGGAATATCCGAATGGGGTTTCTTTGGAGAGTAACCCTGTCAATGGAAGATTTTTGAAGCATTACCTGTCCTAAGGTGGAAGGTAAAGTTGTACGATAGTTTGTGAATATTTATTTTCTTGAAAGTAGTACAAATGGTGAGCCGAATATTTTTGAAGCCCGGAGTGAAGGCCCTAAGATTTAGGAAGTAAGCCATTTTTCTTTACAAGAAATATATCAGATAAAAAGTAAAAAAGTTGGAAGTTTGGATACAAAGATTAGAGACAGGCACCTGCTCTATGAGTTCTTTCATACCTCACAGGGAGGATATCATCCTCATTTGGAGCCAGTTGTTAGCACCTCTATTTTGAACAGCTGAGGAAGAAATATGATGGAAGAATAATAAAAGGATACATGAACTTGGCTAAGTTTAATAGTTTGATTCTATTATTAAATTGCACATAAGGGTTAATTTGACACACAATCTGATGGTGTAAAGTGATTGAGATGAAGATCTACAGTTTAAAATAGATCCATTAGATAAATATGCGCAGGAGATAAGGAGAAGCAGATGTGGTTAACAAAGCTTGAAGATCAACGGTGATGGAATGAAGCAAACAAAATCTATGGTTGAGAAATATTCCATTGAATAAAGATGCACACATGAAAAGAAAAGGGAGGCTAGTGGATATTACACAACCAATCTCAATCCAACGGCTTATGTGAAAAATGGAAACTTATCGACGATCATTATTGTTTCCGGAGAGTAGAGTTGCGAGATGGTTAAAAAGGAAAGGTGGTAGCGGAATGTAAACTATGTTCCACGTGGTGACTCGAAGTGAATTATGCCGAGAAAAGTAGTTAAGGAAAAACCATTTAATGAAGGCTCCAGAATAGACCGTCATATAAAGGTAAAGTTGACTTGGTTTAAAAAAAATCATTTTATTTGCATGCTGCGGATTTGTGAAGGAGACAGTCTGCCATCTTTCTGAAGTCAACCTTATGTATCTGCAGTCACAGTCACAGGTAGGAATTAAAACACTTAAAATTGGTTCAAGGAGTTGCTGCCATTGTTCATCATGGAAAGGGAACAAGGTTTAGGAGTTTTGTGTAGGGTTTTGGATGAAAGGGAGGAATTTGTTGTTGATACGGACAGAAACATGTATGACCCTGTTTTATCAGTTGGAAATGTATTAGTCTCGAAGGAGCGGTTGTGGCAGTGTAATTTGCAAGGAAATGACATTCTAAATATCTGTAGTTCTTTTTCACAGTACTTTGCTATTGAGCAAACATTACCGTTTCCTGAATTTGTTGAATGGTGCGCAAGAACCTATTCACCCTCTGAAAGAGTCATCATGAGTCATACCATGCCTAATATACTTTGTAAGGCTATGCAAAATCCATTCGCGGAATTTTTAATTTACCTGATAGTTCCCCTGATAATTTTGAGTCCTTAAATGAACCATTTTTAGTTGAAATGTATAAAAATTATGAAACTGAAGTTAGAAGCCAATTTCTATCCAGCATTCTCAAAGAGGGTTAGTCATCAGAAGGACTTTTTCTGCCTTACAGTGTTAACATTTTCAAAAAAGATGTACAGTTGGTTATTTCCTTGGTCTGTCAAATTTTAGGTTTAGATAATGATATTCATATCAGCGAAGTTGTTTTAGGTTTTCTATTGAGAACAAGTTTAATTAATCTTGAGTCCCATTTAGTCCATTGTTTCAGTCTGGATGAGTATTTGGCTGAAGTTATCCATGTCCAGTTAGTCGAATTTCCCAAGGTTAGGTTTTTCAAATATCAGTCATACTTATTGAACATGTTGTTGTGTTCAAATCTATCAGAATTACAATTCCTGTCCACCATTTTCTCTCCAGATCTTCCAAAACAAATCAATATGTTTGAGTTTGTAAATATCATTATGGCTGAGATGTATAAGTTGTTGTTTGATGAAGTATTACCAAGGGTGTCAGAAGAAATGAAACTCATGCTGTGGTCATCCTCAGAAGACAGAATAGGTGACTGGTTTTTATATAAATATTTTACTGTTTTGAGGGTGTATGGGTTCACTGGGGAACCATACAAGTTACCTTTTTTTCTAACTCCAAGAATTTTTGCACTTGAGTTCATGAGGCAGAGATTATGTGCAGAAGAAAAACATTTTGGAGCATTCAATAAGACTTCTAATATTAAATTTCCTCTTAAAGTTGGTCCATTTATTTTCAAAAATAAAAGTTCCCTGATGGTTGTAGAAAAGTTATTAGAAATTATGGATTTCCAGAAAGAACAAAGAATCAATTATGATCCACATCATATAATTTCTTAGAGGAAGCAATCAAATAAAAACAAACCATTTGATCATCAGGTTGTTGAAGGTTTAGAGGAAATAGCCAATTTGTCTTGTTTTAAAGAAAGTTTAGGAATTGATGAAAGTAGGAGCAATGAGTTGATTGTAGCAGTTCAAGCACTTAATAATCTTAGCATTTTGAATAAAAGAAGTATTTCTGAGATTGAGAGTATGGCTGTGGCTAAAAACAGTTCATATAAAAAGATTAAAACACATTCTCAGGATGATCAAGTTTCAGGAGAAATAATTTTAGAAGATTCAAAGAAAATAGTTTTTTTCTCGAAGAAGTCAATAGAAATGCATCAATATTCCTTTGGAGGAGAAGGTAGTGCAGAGCCCAGTTTAGGTTTCAAATCCAGAGCAGAGTTCATGTCAAGTTATGTTGAAAAACAGATGCAGTCGTCGGAGGAAACCAAAAATGTACTTCCTCAAGTTAGAAGTCTTGTCAATCAAAAGACATCATTTATTTCTACTCGAGATGTGGAGAGGAACACCTTGAAGTTCGCTATGGTTAGTGATAAAAAAGTATTTGAGATGAAAGTAAGGTTAGATAAAATTAGTGTTCCTGACAAGATACAACTCCACAAGTAGACGAGAGATATTATTTATTCAGATTTATTACATACTATTATGAAAGTTAACAAATTGCAAGCCCTTGTAGATAAAATGGAAGTCCAATTGAAGCACAAGAAAGTAGAAAATAAAGAAAATATAATCCAAATCAAAAAATTACAGGGAGATGTTATAAGCTTGGGAAGTGAACCAGGAAATGCACAGGCCACAAAAAAGATTTTGGAAGAAAAAGACAATATCATCCAGGTATTGAAAAAGAAGCTTAAAATCTCAAATAATGAACATGCTCAGTCCCCAGAATTATTTACATTGCAAGAAGAAAAAGATAAATTTTATCAAGACATGATGGATTACAAAGGCAAAGCATTGAAACTGCAGGAAGAAAAAAAGACAAATGGGAAATTGAAAGAGCTAAATTGATGACCCAGATTTCAATGTTAAAAAAGGATCAAAACGATGAAAAGGAAATTATAGAAGAGCTGATGAGCCAGACTCCTGCTGATACACATTTATCTCTTGTGAATATTGAAAAACCTTTAAGTGAATTTTCTGTTGATGATCTTTTAGTGCCTATGTCACAAGTAAGTATGAAGGATGTGGAGATCAAGGAATTGAAGGAAGAAAATGAGAAGATTAAGTCAGAATTGTCTAGGATCATTGAAAATAAGAATAAAATATTAAATGATAAAATCCAATTGTAGAAAAAGTTTAATGAGTTGAAAGAAAGAAGTACAGGAAAATCTCCTCTACAAGGGGCTAAGCATATAATTTGTGATACATTATTTGTGGAAGTTACTAAGTTTAGGCACTATCTAAATTTTATTGATGATCAAAGTGCATGAGTCAATTTAGCTACTCAAAGAATAAAGTTGGTGAATGAGACCATGGAGAAGAAGCCTTTAAACAAAGCTCAAAATGCTTTAAATTTTTTGAATTCTCTAACATATCAAAAGTTGCAAGAGATCGAAATTAAGGACAGAGTAGCTATTGTACTATGGTCAAAAAAATTTAATAACAAACATCAGCTCATGAATGTGGTGCAAGAGAAAGCAAATGCAATGTCTTCACAGATAAATGATTTCAGACGTGCTTTTAAGGAGTTATCTGAAGATGGCCTCCCTTCTTTCTGGGATGACGAGGGAAGATTATTTTCTTAGGAGCATTATCATAGTCTGTTAGTACAAAATCACATGGACCATTCCAAGTTTGAATACTTCGTAAAAGGACTAACTGAAAAAATAATTGTAGAGAAATTGATAGAGGATTTCGAAATATTGCAAAAGTTTTTTATCGTTAGAGGAGGATTTCCCACATTATCTTATGAGGCCTATGTGGATCTGGAAGTATCTATCAGAGAAATGACGCAATATGACATGCCAAGTGCAGAACAATGGAGAACCATGGAAAGATTCTGGAAGACCAAGTATATTCTTCATCCTTGAAAATAGGTGTTGCGCGTCATGGAGCTGCTTATTCAGGCCCTGCTGTCACCAAGTTGATTAGAATTAAACGTTATGTTATTAGAATTGAAGCATGTATTTTTATTCCTAGTTGTTAGGGATATAGTTACAAAAAAAATTTATTAACAGATTATTCAGTTACGGCTCTTCTTGGGAAGAAGTTATTTGTGTAGATATTTGAATTTACTTGATGTATTGAGGGTTGGAATCCATGTGTTTGATCGATTTGTTTTTTGAGGACATATAATTTTTGAAATAGCAAAGATGAATGCTGTTTGATCATCATAGATTCCTGTGTCATTTATGTTACAGTCTGTGCCTTTCCTTTCTATGTGATTGTCTTCTAAGTGTCAACCTTCCATTTTGTTTTCTTCATATCTGAAATGTAGTGTTGAATGGTTTCAGAATTCATACTTGTTATGCTCTGGCTATTGTTTCAGATATCTCATAAATGTTTTTGCTAAAGTTGATATGGAATTCATCTTATGATGATCTATATGGATGGATTGTTCATGTTTCTTTCTTATTCGCCTGAAATCAATGAATGACTATAACTGGATGATTATCTTGCCTTTGTTGAAATCCCATGTATCAAAGCTTTGTATTATCTTTATTTATTTGACTCCATTTCCCAATGGTTATATGTGTTGTTTCAACTATCTGCATAATTTTAAAGTATTGATTCCAATATCTAGCCCTATTAAATTTATATTTGAGAGATCCCTCTCTGGAAAGAAAATCCAGTTTCTTTCTGAAGTGGTTTTTGCTGTTACCTTTGTATTTACCTTTTACAACTTGGGTACATTCTGAGTGATAACACTTTGTAAAGCACATTGTATAGGAAGTACTATTTTATCTTCAAAACAATTAGCATTCCAAGCTAACCAAATCCCCCATGTAATGATAAAAGGAAGCGATCTAGATTCATCTAAGGATACTTTTGTGTTCCAGTTCTTTAAACATTCTTCTACAGAGTCCCCTTTCGATGAATCCTACACTTTTATTTTCCTTTCAATTTCAGACCAAACATTTATGGAATCGGGACACTTTACTTCTAAGTGCATGTTTGTTTCTTCGTCATTTTTACATAGATAACATCTTCTGGGACCTTCTCCACCTTTTATTTACAAAACATCCCACGTTAAATCCTTGTTTGATAGAAGAAACCAGATGGTTTTTTTTTAACGGACAATGGTATTTCCATACCATTTTCCACCACCAATAAGACTCATCACTTACCAGACCCTCGACCAAAAAACTGTAGCCAAATTTACGAGAATAGACCCCTGTAGGAGAATGCATCCAAACCAATATGTCATTGCAAGCCTAAATCCTAATATTTCTATCTCTTAAGACTAGATTATAATATTTACATACTTCTCTATCATTTCCTTCAAACCCCATTTCTTCATCCGATTCCAACCTTGACCACTGATCGAGAATAATTGTGATCTACAATGATTTGCAAGGTTAAGTATCCTTTATCTCTAAGAAAAAAAATTCATATGCTCTTGTAGAATATACCTGTAAGTATAACTAATCTAGGGATCAACACCCAATCTTACAAAAGATTAAGTCCTTGCTTTTTAGGCTAAACCGTATCCTATGATATGGAATGCATGAATACAAGATTTCCAACATAAAGAAACTGAATAATGTGCCTTTTTATCCTTTCTAATCCATTCAAGAATAGTGTGTGTGTGTGTGTGTATTTCCTGCTAATAATTTGTACCCATAAACCATCTCCTGTGATTAATTTCAAGACATTCTTTGTTTCCAATGCATTGTTAATCTAGTAGCAACAAGGAATGTCTTCCTGCATGCATGTGTTCTTGCATGCATAAGACTTAAATTAGGAAACTAGTTGTATTTAATTTATTTTTTCTAAGTTTAGTTTGAAAAATAAATTAAAGTGATCTAAATTAACTTTACTGAACCACTAGTTAAAGTCAAAGTGAATTAGGGTTTTTGCTTGACCACAAGTTAAAGTCAAAGTGAAATTAGGGTTTTTGCTTTACCTAAATTTATAATAGAGAGATCAATTGGTGGAGAGAACACACACACTTGTATTCTGATAGAGATAGGATACAAACAATGAGAGAAAGTCAGACAAAGGATTTAGCTGAGAAGACAGAGGAGCGAGCAACAAGATCATCGAGCTTTGTACAGCTGGGTTGTACACTCACACAGGAGGGTGTTGAGGTTTAGCTAGGATTTTCCCAGTGATTCTACCGGGTACTGCATTCATCAAGTTTTGGTGAATTTATAGTGATTGTAAAAGTTCCATATTTTTTCATAATAAAATCTATATCTGACTGCTGCACCGGTTTTTCCATCTTGGAATTTTTCGGGGGTTTCCATACACAAAATAATAGTATCAATATTGTCATGTGATGTTGTGAGTTATTTATTAGTTTTATATTTCACTGCATATTGTAAAAGATATTCATGTGTGGTTATCAACTAATATTTTGCATGCACTGTTGATGTATATGTAACTTCGGAATGTATTTCACTTTTATTTCTTATATATTGTAACCCGATGTTTATTCTGGGATTTACTTGAGTCATGTCATGCCCCGATGTTCCTATCGGGAATATCTATAATGTAAACAAGTCATGTCAAGTCATTATGGGTAACCCTCCTATTGTCTAAGGGTTAAAGTCCCTGGAGTTCCAGGGCACTAGGGTTATTAGATTCTCCTAGTGAGGTCGGCCCTAGTAGGGTTTTAGTCATGTTGGGATTAGTATAAATAGAGATTTGGACTCTCTATTTATCACACAACTCATACACACTCAGTTGTAGCGCATAGTTGAGGAAGGAGAAGAAACTAGGGCTAGATAAGAAGAAGGTTACTGCTATCGAGAGATCTCTTACTATTTTGGGTTCTACTTTTGGTTCTGATTCTTTCTCAAAGGAAGTTGTTGGGTTTTCACCATTTATGGTTTCCCCGAGGATAAACACTATGTTCATTGTCTCTTGTGTTTTATTGTTGTACTTGTTAATCTCTCAGTTAAAGATCCTAATGTTATGCTAGCTTAATGATAGAAAAACTAACATGGTATCAAAGCTAACCTGAGAAGAAGACACTGTGCAGCTGTGGGAGCTAGGGATTCCTAGTTTGTGGATCTTCCTCCATATATTTTCAGCAAAAGTAAGGTGGAACAACTCTCCTCCTTAGGGTGCATATTTCTGTTGAAGTAGAATCCAATTCTGAGGTTTTTTAGTTTTGGACCCTACACTACTGCCGAAAATTAGGGCTTTTCACAGAAGAGGAATTTTTTAGTGAGCACAGTCCTGGATTGATCTCCTCCCCAAAATCGAAGTTAGGGATAAATTTCAAGGCATTTGGGTGGACAAAACTTCGGAAAAGCAAAACCATAATTTGCTACTGAACCAACACTCCAGGATTTCATCTCCAAATTCAGATCCGACATCTTGACCTGGTAAGATCTAAATATTTTGTATTTCCATTTGAGGTTCTTAGTCTAAGATGTCTCATCATACTGAGCTTGATGAAAAGCTTGAGGGAGCTGATAACTTCCAAGCTTGGAAGTATAGGATCTGCCTGGTCCTGGAAGAAAATGAGTTGGACTCCTATATCAGTGAAGAGGTTCCAGTTCTAGAGGGAGATGAGGCTAAGGCCTTACATAAGAAGAATATGGTTATGGCAAAGAGAATCATTGCTGATTCTATCAAGGATCACCTCATACCACAGGTGTCCTCCCTCAAGACACCTAAAGCTATGTTTGATTCCCTAACCAAATTGTTTGAAGGGAAGAACATAAATAGGAAGATGAATCTGAGAAACCAATTGAAGAATGTAAAGATCCAAAATGCAGAGACTATTCAGTCTTACTTTACAAGGGTCTCTCAGATCAAGGAACAGTTGGAAGCAGTAGATGAAGAAGTGGAAAATGCAGAAATTGTGATGACCACCTTGATTGGTCTCCCTAGATCATGGGACTCTTTCATTCAAGGGATCTATGCCAGAAAAAAGTTAGTCAAGTTCAGCAGACTATGGGAAGAATTCTCTCAAGAAGAAGCTCGGATAGCATCTTGAGAAAAAAAGATGAGAAGTGAAGATCAAGCTCTTAACACCCACACCAAGAAAACCAAAAGGGACCATCATCACTCCAAAGGTAATCCTTATCACTCTTGAAGAGATTGGGCTACTGTTAGATGTTACACATGTGATGAGAAGGGTCACATATCCAAATTATGTCCTAACAAAGGGAATTCAAATAAGAATAAGGGAAGCAAGAGAAGACATCATGCTCATGATGCAGTAGATGATGAACCTTCCACAAAGAGAACCAGACAAGAAAGTGATTCTTCAAGTGATGAAGAATATGTGTTGATCTCTGCTCTTACGGGAACTGTTTCACATGGAAGAAATGATTGGCTCATAGACAATGGTGCTTCCAAGCACAAGACGAGATTCAAATATTCATTTGTGAAGCTATCTGAACATGAGTACTCACCTCACAAGGTGAAACTTGGGGATGAATACCAGTATCTGATAAAAGGTAGTGGTGAAACCTCCTACATACTAGACTATGGAAAGTATTTGAAGATGAATAATGTATTATTTGTTCCAAGACTAAAGAAGAACCTCCTCTCCATATCTGCATTAGATGCAAAAGGAATGAGGGTTGCTTTTGTAGATGGCCAAGTTCTTATGTGGCCAAAGGAAAGACTTTTGACGATGCAATAGTGATTGGGGGACAAGAAGGAGGACTATACAAAGTGAAGGGCCAACCAGAATAAGATTTGGTTCATGACTCAGTAAAACCAAATGAACTTTGGCATAGAAGGCTTGCACATGTGCATTACGGAGCACTACCACTTGCAAGTAAAGCTATTGAAGGTATTCTAGAAATTCAAGCAAAACATGAAGGGGTCTGCAAAGGATGTGCGAAAGGAAAGAATACAAAGAAGACATTTCCAAGTAGTGAGAGCAAGGCAAAAGCAATCTTGGAAATCATCCACTCCGATGTATGCGGACAAATGTCATCAAATCTCTAAGCGGTTATGCATACTATGTTTCTTTTATTGATGACTTTTCTAGGAAGACATGTATTTAAATCATGAAGAGTAGAGATGAAGTATTCAACAAGTTCAAGGAATTCAAAGCCTTGAAAGAGAACCACACTAAAAAGAAGATCAAGACTTTTCAATCAGACAATGGCAGAGAATTCACTTCGAATGAGTTCAAGGAACTATGTAAAGACTCAGATATTAAGAGGGAGTTGTCCACTCCTTATAATCCACAATAGAATGGAATTGTAGAAAGGAAGAATAGAACTATCATGGAAGCTGTAAGAGCTATGCTTCATGATCAAGATCTTCCTATGCATCTTTGGGTAGAAGCAGCCAGAACAATAGTGTATGTACACAACTGTACTCCACACAGAGTACTCGAGAACAAGACTCCTGAAGAAGTCTTCTTCGGTAAGAAACCAGAAGTCACCCATCTTAGAATATTCGGTTGTCCTGTGTACATACACATTCCAAGAGAGAAGAGAACAAAATTAGATCCTTCAGGAAATAAGGGTATATTTGTGGGATACTCTGAAAGCTCGAAGGCTTACAGAATATACTTCCCAGGGTTCAAGAAGATTGATATCAGCAGGGATGTAACATTTGACAAAGATTTAGCCTACATTAAATCCAAAAAGAAACCTGTTGAAGAACCTAAAGAAGCAGAAGCTCCCCGAACTCATGATACAATCATGAACGAAGAAACTCAAGAAGAAGATCGAGAATTTGAAGAACCACAAATACTTGTAGATCCACCTCAAAAGAAGAATCCTCACAAGAGGAAACTTGCTTGGGTACGAGAGATTATCCAAGATGTGGAAAGATATGGGGTTCCAGAAGAGAATTTCAGAGAAAGAAAGAGGACCATATCCTATTCCAGTTATGTAGCATTTCTATGTGACTTCATTGATAAATAACCTTCCAATTATGAAGAAGCATTAGAACGAAAATAATGGAAGGATGCTATGATCGAAGAATATCAATCGATCATGAAGAATGATGTTTGGGAAGTTGTCCCAAGACCAGAAGGGAAGTCAGTTATAACTTCCAAGTGGATCTACAAGATTAAGCATGCTGCAGATGGTAGCATAGAGAAATATAAAGCAAGATTTGTTGCTTGTGGCTTCTCACAAAAGAAGGAATAAACTATGAAGAAACCTTTGCACCTGTAGCCAGATACACTTCCATCAGATCGGTACTTGCTCTGGCTGTAGTGATGAAATGGAAGATACACCAAATGGATGTCAAGACTACTTTCTTGAATGGTGTAGTAGAATAGGAAGTGTATGTTGAGCAACCACTCGGTTTTGAGACACATGACAGGGAGTCTCATGTGTGCAAACTGAAGAAATCCCTATACGGTTTGAAACAGGAACCCATGACATGGTATGGAAGAATTGATAGCTTTCTATCCAGTTTAGGATTTACCAAGAGTAAAGCAGATTCCAACCTTTACTACAAGGTTGAATATGGAAACCCAATGATACTCCTGCTATATGTAGATGATCTATTTGTGATAGGTATGGACGGGTTGATTACTGATACGAAGAGAAATATTACTGCCGAGTTCGAAATGAAGGACTTGGGTATGATGCATTATTTTCTAGGGATGGAGGTGTGGCAGACTACGGATGGAATCTTCCTTGGACAAGGGAAGTATGCAGTAGAGATCTTGAAGAGATTTGGGATGATGGACTGCAAGGAATTAACCACACCTATGGCATCAAACCTGAAGCTATTGAGTGATGCTTCATTAGAGAAAGTTGATGCCACGATGTATCGTTAGATGATTGGGTCCTTGATGTATCTAATGAACACAAGACCAGATATTTGCTTTGATGTGAACACCTTGAGCCAGTACTTGACAGATCTAAGACCTGTTCACTTGACTACTGCAAAGCATATTCTGAGGTACCTGAAGGGTACGGTTGATTATGGGCTCAAGTATAAGACGAATAAGAAGATTAACTTGGAGGGTTATGTTGATTCAGATTGGGCAGGTAGTGCCATCGATAAGAAGAGTAATTTAGGGTGTTGCTTCAGTATAGGATCAGGTATGATCTTGTGGTTTAGTAGGAAGCAATCTTGTGTGGCACTGAGTACAGCTGAAGCAGAGTATGTTGCAGCCTGTTCATCTAGTTGTGAGGCAATATGGCTAAAGAAGCTATTGTCTCATTTATTTGATCTCCAGTTAGATGCTACTTGTAAATACTATGACAACTAGAGTTGTGTAAAGTTGTCAGAGAATCTAGTATTCCATGACAAGTCAAAGCATATCGAGATCAAGTATCACTATATCAGGGATATGGTGCAGAGAGGAGCAGTAAAGCTCTAGTATGTTGCGACGGATGAATAGATAGCTAATGTGTTGAATAAGCCAATAGCTAGGGTGAAGTTTGAATACTTCAGGGAGAAGCTTGGTGTTCTCCAGATTGAGATTCCTCCCAAGAGGAAGTGATATGTCCATGCTGAGTCCTTCTGACATGGTGAGAGGATTGGTTCCTTCCATGGTCAGATGTAAGTGATGTGCCATTCTGACATGGTGAGGGGATTGGTTCCTTTCATGGTCAGATATAAGTGTTGTGCTATTCCGACATGGTGAGAGGATTGGTTCCTTCCATGGTCGGATATAAGAGTCGTGACATGGTGAGGGGATTGGTTCCTTCCATGGTCGGATATAAGAGCCATGACATGGTGAGAGGATTGGTTCCTTCCATTGTCAGATGTATGTATGGATTCCACACCCATCATGAAAAAGGGCTGGCTCTATGAAGACACATCTAGTATGAAAAAGGACTAGCTCTGTGTGGATCTCACATCCAGTATGAAAAAGGACTGGCTCTGTGAAGACTCATCTAGTATGAAAATGGACTAGCTCTATGTGGATGCCACACCCAGTATGAAAAAGGACTGGCTCTATGAAGACACACCTAGTATGAAAAAGGACTAGCTCTATGTGGATGCCACACCCAGTATGAAAAAGGACTGGCTCTGTGAAGACTCATCTAGTATGAAAAAGGACTAGATCTGAGTGGATCCCACACCCAATATGAAAAAGGACTGGCTCTGTGAAGACTCATTTAGTATGAAAAAGGACTATCTCTAAGTGGATGCCACATCTAGTATGAAAAAGGACTACCTCTATGTGATGATACATCCAGTATGAAAAAGGACTGGCTCTGTAGATGTACATCCAACATGAAAAAGGGCTGGCTCTGTAGAGATTCCTATGATGAGAAGAATCAAGAGATAGCACCTGTGATGATGACCTAGTGATGATCCAGATCCAGTAATGATGATCCAACAGTGATGATCCAGATCCAGTGATGATCCAGATCCATTAATGATGTCCAGTGATGATCTAGATCAAGAGATGATCCAGATCTGATGATGAATATGACTTGAAGATGAAGATGACTCGAATATGAAGAAGACTTGAAGATGAGGAAGACTCGATGATGATCTAGAAGATATAGAGAAGAAGACTTGTGCTGAAAATTGTGTCGAAAGAATACCTTCCTAGTTAAGAGGGAGTGTTGATGTGAATGTAACTTCATAATGTATTTAACTTGTATTTCTTATATATTGTAACCCGATGTTTATTCCAAGATAAGAAGAAGGTTACTGCTATCGAGAGATCTCTTACTATTTTGGGTTCTACTTTTGGTGCTTATTCTTTCTCAGAGGAAGTTGTGGGGTTTTCACCATTTATGGTTTCCCCGAGGATAAACACTGTGTTCATTGTCTCTTGTGTTTGATTGCTGTACTTGTTATTCTCTCAGTTAAAGATCCTAATGTTATGCTAGCTTAATGATAGAAAAAATAACATGCACTGTTTATCCCTGGCCCCTAGTTGAATATTAAAGGAAAACTTACATGGCATCAGAGCTCTGGTGAGATAAAGCTGAGATATTTGTAGTAGCAGTGATAGATCAGGGGAAGATCTATAGGAAGACACAAACCTAGACTTCCAGATCTAGGGTTTGATAGGTACACTTCACTATGGCCATGCAGTTGATATTTGAGGATAGACTCTAGGGTGCTCAAAACTTTCCTAGATGGAAAGAGAGGATCATAAGGATCCTAGATGTCAGTGATGCCGAGAAGCACAATGACTCCACAAAAGTTTCACCCACAGATCCAGCATATCTGATATCTTGGAAGAAGATTGATTCTAGAGCCATGCTGATTATCATGGATGAAGTGAAGGACCATATAGTCCCTCACCTTTCTAGTAAGAAGACTGCATTGAATATGTGGAAGGATTTGGAAATTCTGTACCAGAGAAAGAATGAGAATTGGAGGATTGTGTTGCAAGAAAGGATGTGCAACACCAATATGACTAAGGGGGAAGGAGTGGTGCCTTATCTCATGAGGCTCACACAGATCAGGGATGAGCTTGGAGCTATTGTCTTTAAAACTGATGATGAGGAGCTAGTTCGGATAGCCCTCAATGGATTCTCTAAGCCATGGGACACCTTTGTCAAAGGTGTTGTGGCTAGGGAGAAGCTCCCTGATTGGCCGAGACTATGGGATAACTTTATGCAGGAGGAGACCTGCATGGGTCAAGGATCAGGCTCATCCAGCAGTGCCCCACAGATTGTGGATGAGGACTCTTTAGCTGTTACAGGGAAGAGCAAGGGGAAGGAAAAGACGAAGAAGGATGGTAAGAAGAACCTTAACGTGTCAAAGGTCAAGTGTTTTATTTGCCACAAGCAGGAACACTTTGCCTCCCAGTTCTCAGACAGGAAGAAGAAGAGTAACACTCAGATGGCTAGATCTACAAAGGTGGATGATTTTGGTAGGAACTTCAATGAGGAGTTTTGTTTGATAGCTTGCATGGAAAGAACCACATCGAGTAGCATATGGTACATTGACAGTGGAGCATCTAGTCACATGACTGGATAGAAGAGATTCTTCAAATACTTGCAGGAGGGTGGAATGGGGATCCACGTTGAGGTGGGTGATGATGTGTTGTATCAAGCATAGGGAGTTAACATTATTTCATTTGAGAGGGATTATGGAAAAACCCTTAGTTTTATTGATGTGTTATATGTTCCAGTACTGGCCAAGAACCTTATATCAGTCTCCACTTTGGAGGACAAGGGATATCAGGTGAATTTTTGTGACCATAGACTGTATATCATGCCCAAGGGGTCAAATGGGAGCTTGGATTGGGTGATTGGTAGAAGGAGCGGGAAAGTGTACAGATCACACTTTGAGCCTGTAAAGGCTCTAGTCAGCAGCACTAGAAGCATATAGGGTGAGTTGTGGCATAGGAGGATGGAACACTTACACCATGGAGCACTAAAGCATTTGATACAGGAAGTGATTGGAGTTCCTCAGGTACAGGAGGAAAAGCATAACCACTGCAAGGGTTTTTCTTTAGGAATAACATCAAGAAACCTTTCCCAAAGAGTGAGCACAAGTCTAAGGATCCCTTGGAGTTGGTGCATTCAGATGTATGCGTATCTATGAGTGTCCATTTGTTCAGTGGTTACAGTTACTACATAACCTTAATTGATGACTATTCCAGGAAAACCTGGATCTATTTCTGGAAGGCCAAGTCAGAGGTATTTGAAAGGTTCCGAGAGTTCAAGACTCTTTTGGAGAACCAAACAGGAAAGAAGATTCATGTGTCGAGGACAGACAATGGAGGTGAGTAAACTTCCAATGAGTTCATGGAGTATTGTTCAGCTGAGGGGATTAAAAAAGGAGCACAATGTGCCCTATACCCCACAACAAAATGGAGTTACAGAGTGGAGGAATAGGACTATGGTTGGAGCATCCAAGGCTATGCTATTTGATCAGGGATTACCACTATTCCTCCAGGCAGAGGCATACAGGACTGCAATATACATTCAGAATAGGTGTCCCCACATAGCCTTAGGGAGGAAGACCCCGAAGGAGGTATTCACGGGCACTAAACCATATTTGAGTCATATTCGCATATTTGGCAGTTTTTTCTATTGTCATGTTCATGCTGACAATAGGAAGATGGACCCTTCTGGAGAGAAGGGGTTACTTGTTGGTTACAACAAGATTTCAAAGGCATATATATTTTAAATTACTTATTGCAAGAGGATCATTGTGATTAGGGATGTCTATTTTGATGAGGACAGGACCTTGCGTAGATATCTAGACTTACCAGCATAGGAGTTGGGAGTCAAGTTGGAGGAGAGAGATGTATAGGCACAGGTACAGACATAGAGCACGTGTTCTAGTGGTCAGAGGGAGTCAGGTGGACAAGATCCTTTATTCATTGACTTGAAGGATGAGCTACAGAAGGAGACAAATATCTAGCAGCTGCAGTAGGTTGACACTAGGCCAAGGCCTAAGTGGTTTAGATCCAAAGTGTATGATTCCAGGAACGAAGATCCTCCATAGGAATATTTTAGATGGAGTGTAACACCAGAGAGGCTTAGTTATATGGAACTAATGACAGAGTTGATTAACTATGAACCTTCTAGCTTCGGGGAGGCTGTACAACATGATGTGTGGCAGGAATCTATAGTTGAGGAGTATGAATCCATTATGAAAAAATAGGTATGGGAGGTTGTGTCAAGGACACAAGGGAAAAAGGTGGTGGGATCCTGATGGATATACAATGTGAATCATGCAACAAACGGAAGCGTGGAGAAGTACAGGGCATGCTTCATGGAAAAGGGGTTTTCACAGAAGGAGGGTATTGATTATGAGGATACCTTCACCCCTGTTTCCAGTTATTCTTCCATTCAAAACATTATCTCACTAGCAGCTGAGATGGGTTGGTGTGTCCATCATATGGATGTCAAGACTTCCTTCCTCCATGGAGTGATATAGAAGGAGGTGTATATTGAGTAGTTAGAGGGGTTTGATGTTGAGAACATCGATACGCATGTATGTAGACTGCATCGAGCTCTTTACGGGCTCAAGAAGGAACCTTGAGCATGGTACTCAAGGATTGATAGCTATCTATGGGAGATGGAATTTCAGTGGAGTGAGGTTGACCACAACCTATACTTATTGACCTGTGAGGTTCCTCTCATACTGGTCTTATATGTGGATGATCTCTTTTTGACAGGAGATAAGAGGATGATTGGAGACAATAAGTCCAAACTTTCAATAGAGTTTGAGATGAAACACCTTAGGCTGATGCATTACTTTTTTGGTTTGTAGGTTTGGCAAGGAGATGGATGCTTCTTCATCGAAAAGGGGAATTATGTAGTAGAGATCTTGAAGAGATTCGGGATGGAGGACTACAAGCTTGTGGCCATACCTCTAGTTTCCAACTAGAGGAATATTAATGCATCAGGACCAGATGGACTTGATCCTACCTTGTATTGTCAGCTTATAGAATCACTTATGTATTTGGTCAACACTCGATCAAACATCAGCTTTGCAGTCAACCCTTTGATTTAGTTCATGGTGGATCCTTGGAGAGTGCATCGGATGCCTGTGAAGCACATACTTCGCTACATCAAAGGTATAGTGGAGTATGGATTGCTTTATGAGTGCAGGGGGAGTGTACAGTTAGCAGGTTTCACAGATTTTGACTGGGAAGGATGTGTAGAGGACTAAAAGTGTACTTCAGGTTGTTGTTTCAGCATTGGATCGAGGTTTGTCTCTTGGTTCAGCAGGAAGTAGAAGTTAGTTGCATTGAGATCAGTAGAGGTTGAGTACATGGCATCCATCATGGCTACTTGTGAGGGTATGTGGATGAGGAAGTTACTTTGACGATTGTTCGAGTGTGATCTAGAGGCTACAGTAGTTCACTGTGAAAATCAAACTGGCATCAAGCTATCTCAGAATCTAGTGTTCCATGACCAGAGAAAACACATATACACCAGATGCCACTTCTTGAGAGATTATGTTCATAGGGGAACCATTCGGTTGGAGTACATAAGCAATCCATATTAGAATGGACACAGTGTAGAAAATTGATGGAAGTTCGATTTGGTGAGGAATTCAATGTCGTGAGTGAGAAATACATAGGGTGTCTAACCTTGTCGAGCACATTAATCAGTGTTGCATAGCATTTGCAAAATACCCACGAGAGGAATGGGACCTGTTACGGAGAAAAATTCCTATGGATTGGGGCACCACAACAGATAGAGTGACCGTAGAAATCAATCCTTTCCAATATGCAAGAGAAACCAAACATCTAACACTTAAGGATCTCGATACATACCTTATTTCAGATGGTTGATGTAGATCCCCATTGAGCTTTTCCACTCTTGCTTGTATAAGTAATTTTGTCTCTCAACATTCAGCAAACAAGATAAGCATGCTATACATAATTGTGTTAGACCTACTCTAGAATATATAATCAATAACATATAAGCATTTATAAGAATCCATGGATTTAATACTCATTTAAATACACATTATTGGATAGGAAAATATATTTCTATTAATATAAAACAGAGATTACAATAGTGATGACCTCTGTTGGCACATCTATGAATCGGAGAAACTAAGTCCTCCACCTGGGCCTCCACCACTTCAATCCTCGATCTCTCGATAGCAAGCTCACAAGCAAAGGAAAGATTGGGAAGAACACAAAGTGTACCAAGGGACAAAGGGATGCAGACTCAAGTATAAGCTCCGCCAACAATGGACTACAGTTTTCTTGCTCTTTAATTCCTCCCCCTTTAATGTATCCAAAGGGTTCCTTATATAGTGTATGGAAAATAAGACATGCTTTTAGGGATGATATTGGAAATATCAAAGGTACAAAAATAGTCCATGGGGTCTAAAGAGTCTGCAGAGGGACAGGGAAGGCCTTAAAGGTGTGATCCACCATGTGTGGTAAAATCAGCTGTAATAGATGTCCCCTGATGTGTGAGGTCAGAGGGGTGATATGATGGCCGAAATACATTATAAGTCCATCCCAGAAGTGGAGTGATGAAGAACCAAGTGGAAGAACCAGTCATCCAACAATACAATATAATGATCAAACTCTGCACATAACTGCAAGTATATATAGCAGTCCCGAATACATAAGAGTACAATGGCCATGAATAGGCATGATACAAAATATGACATATGTGGTCATCACCACATACAATATAGATAGATCGGAATCTCCATGATGAAGATATACAAAGGATCATGATCTCCATGAGGGCTGAAGATATATAATGGATCCAGATATACATAATGGATGGAAACATCTGACATATACTAGAATCACATCATGAGAGCTGAAATATCATGAACAATGGAACGATCAAGAAGGTAGCATATATGAAATGCCACAAATCTGGAAGGTCTTCTATACAATCCGATATGAGTACATGTCCTACTATGTGAATAGAGGTGTCGAGGTCAAACATAGTAGTCCATTGTCTAATTACCAGTCATTGATGTATAGCGTTAACAGACGCGAGATCACCCATTAATAATGAAAATGGGAATCAAGGTACTAGAGTGCAAACTAACAAGTGTGAATAAATGTGTTGAGGTTGAACACTTGAAAGGATCCATCGATCAGGGGACATTGATTTATTCCCAAAAACTGTCGATGGTGAGAGAACCTGCCACTGATGACTGCAAGTATCAAGGCACTCAAAAATGACTCTAGATTTCTATCCCAGAATAAATGATCTGAAGTCTATGGGATGAAATCCACTGGAAGGAGGGAATTAATGCATCCCCCATCATCCAACATGAGGTACTCAGCAAAGCTGTATAATGTGGAAGGACTTGATCATAATGTGCACGAACCAATATCATTACTGAGAATGGCCAACATGCAAAGTCAAGAGAACCGAGGAATGGCCGACTCAGGTTTCAAATTCCTTCGAACAAGAGCAAAAACATGAATGGTGACTGAATGTAGGAAGCATAGACTCGATATACAAAATTGGGACATCTCTACGACATAGGAGGCATCGATAGAGGCTCCATAGGGACTTGAAGATTAACCAATTGGTGGAGATAAACTCAGAGAAATGAGTACAACTCCTAAAGTCAAACTATTAACCCAACCAATGGATGTGATATACAGTGCTCTATTCGAAGGCGATACGAATTGACTGCTGCCAAAGATAACATCTTTTCTTGTCCAGATTTTTTGGTTTTTTGATTTTTTTGGACTTTTTCAAATATTTTGAAAAGCTTGAAAAAGAATAAAAGTGCTTTATAGTTACAGACTAGGAGGAGACGAGTGTCAATGGGCAAACAAACTAGTTCCAAGCAGTGGAACATACCTATGCTCAATGCAAGGACACATGTGTAGGATAACAACACTCGGGGGAAAGTCCCCTCCCAGTAAAAATGGGGAATCAAGCTATAAGAAATATATAAAATGGATCTGCATGGATAGAAATGACACAAGCTCGGGCTATATGGCTAATAATCAAAGTCAGGGAAGCCAGCATAAGGCTCAATGAGGTAGGAAAAAATCATGACAATGCAATTACAACTTGACATAAGGGATTCCCGGGGACAACGACCAGAAAAAAGATCAAGAGGAGTATGAGGCTCTTGCGCAAAGACATGGAAATACTATACAAAGGACTCCCACACCCTAAAGGGAAAAAATGTCGACATGGGCACCAAATGCAACAAATGAGCTAACTAGGGCACCCATGTATGGTCAAGCTCTACCATTCACATTATGCCACTTCTAAAACAACAAGAAGGTTCCGTAACAAGATAGAATGGGTTCGTGCCTAAGATTACAATGAAATGGTCATAAGGTCATGAAAAATGCACACAGATGTGAAATCTAACCTATATGCCAGTTTAGACATAATACCTAAAAGCGACATAAACGATTCAAAACAATGGTCAAAACGACGCTCAAAACGGACTCCTACATCATCAGATTAGTCCAAAACGGTCCAAAATGGTCAGAAACTGTTCAAAACTATAGAAAGGGGGTAAAAAAAAATTCAAAAATTTCAAATTTTTTCTATAAATAGTAAAAAATTCAAAAATTACATATCATTTGAAATTTTTACCCATTTGAGCTTAGAACTTCAATCGTGAATTCCGGGAGCTTTGTCTGACGAATTTTGACATCGTTTGTTCCAAGTAACTCCTCATGTCCTCCTCTTCCATTTTCATGTAAATTTTTTCAATTTCCTTGGTCAATTTTTTACTTTTAGGCCAGTCTAGATTAGGATTTTTGGCCCACGCAGAAATCAGGGCTTTTTCCACGTATAGGGATGGCTATACATGGAAAAAACTCCCAAACCCGCATACATACACTGCTGTTCTGCAAACAGTCACGTATGGGGCCATGCACATAGTTTTTTAAGGTATCTAATGACCAAAAATTACTTTTAATGTGCAAGATGGTCCTAGAATGGAGGGAGAGGGAACATGGAGACGTAGAAGAGGTTGTTCAGGGTGATTTGATGGCTCAACAAGCTCTATGTGCATGTGGTCTATACAAGTTTTGGTGTCTTGGAAACCTAAGGGCCAAACCAAGACTCCTGCAGATTCTAGTAGACTACTGGGATCCGAACCTAGAGTCTTTCCATATCGATGGGATGTCCCTCACTATAGAGGTGGAGGACATATATTTCATTACAGGATTGTCCCGACAGGGAGAGGTGGTGAACCTATGATCTTGTGACCTAGAGGTGGGCTCACCATTGATGAGTACATTGTAGTATACTATTTTCTAGACACGAAAAATGTTGGGAGTCAGATCCCAACAAACTCCATTCAGGTACTAGGCCTGAAATCCATATTATTGGCACTCGGTAGGATAGCTGAGCTAGCATCACTCCACCAGGCCTCGTGGGCATTGATGTTCTATGTAGTGGAGTGCATGAGAAACACAGTCTACGATTGGAGTACTACGCTGTTGAGTAACATGAAGTAGCAACTCAGTGACTGCAAGATGGGCAGTGTACGAAACTTCAGTTTCGACAGTATACTGAGCACGTTCTTCTTTGAGCGTGTTCTGGGGGTAAGCCCTAGAGTTGACATTCCTCCTCATGGGGTTCGAGATCTGGCCCAATGACATTGGTTAGATGTTATGCGCAGACTAGGTGGAGGAAGGGTGTCCAACCCCTTGTTGGGCGATCGGGCAGACCCAGGTTTTATACCTTTAACTTTGCACCAACAAAAGACCCACAAAGTTGGCCCTTTCGGCAAAAACCTGCGAACAGGTTGCAGTCTCACCCGAAACTGCTATGGGGTGAGGCAGAACCAGATTTCTGCAAACAGAAGAGGGATATTACTGTACCTTTATCCTTTAAACAGATTATAAATATAAATCATAGAGCTTAACATTCATTTCTTTAGCTTCGCGGTTAGATAAACAAATAGTGCCTTGCGCAACCCTTTACTGGGAATTCATGGCGAATTTATTATCTAGCAGTGATCTTTACTTATCAGATTTATAAATATTAATTCATGAAAGAACACAACAGAAACAACACACAGAACCACGACACAAGATATAACGTGGTTCACCCCCAGTGTGGGGGTTACGTCCACAGAACTGTGTTTTATTCAACTTTCTACAAAAACCACAATTCTGATCTGCGCACTCAGCTACAGATCCTTTCAAGTCCTCAAAGTCACGCAAACAGCTGTAGGCCTCTGCGCACACAGATGCAGATTTCCTTATTCACCCAAAAACCCTCTATGCACAAAGCTGCAGAGGTCATCCACGCACACAGCTGGGACTTTAACCTTTTCTTACAAAATATCCTTAGCTCCGCATCAATTCATCTTACACAAAAATCCTAACCTAACTTCTTTACAAGAGTGCGTATTTATACAGCGCACTTATTACAAAACCATGGGCTTAAACCATGGGCACCCTGAACCCTAAACCCTGGACTTAAACCCTGGGTTTATTACAAAAAGAGGACTTTTGACTCAACCACGACACCCCTAAGACTATTTTGAGCTGTAACTTTGCTTACAAACTCCCAAACCCCACGGAGTTACCCACCTTAAGGACCATTAGGGTGCGCGCCCCAACACCCCTACCCAATTTATTTCTTTCCATGGTGGTGGTGACAAATTATTGCCATCAATGATTAGCCTTATGTAGGGATATATTTTTAAGGAGATCTTGACATGCCCCTACCACCCAGAGAAACATACGGTGATATTGGTAATGAATCCCAAACCCTCTTTTTAAGTTTTTTTAATTTTTAAAATTTTTTGTGTTTTTTGATATATAGACTCAAAATAAATGTTTTGGTGTGACGACACATAGTGACAACCTGTCATATGTATGCAAATGTTGGACCATGGCGGCCTGGCAGCTTCCCTTGTCATAGGCGGAGGGGAAGATGAGATGATATCATGGGTGTGGATGCGGAGCAGATGCTCCAAAGCATCCACACAAACTTTGTACAATTGACACATTGAGTACCCATGGCGCAAGTCGAGGACTTTCCTGAGGCCATGCAGCGTTAGGTGGTTGGGGTACCATGAGCATGGGTTCGATTATTCCGATGACTAGCTAGATCCATGGTGTGCTACCATGATCAGAACCCCCCTCCTCCTCCACAGGCTTAGAGACCTGAGAGTGATTCATTTTTGTACTACCGTGTATTATATTTTGGTGGCTAGGAAGCCCCATTTTTGTATTATGACACTTATGTATTATGACGTCACATTTTGGATGTTTAATGAAAAAAATTTCATGATGATCGATTTTATTTATTTACATGTGTGTAAAAATGTATGTTTGTGATGTGCTTATGGTCTATGAAACAAATGCCAATCTAACACATAGTTAGCATATGAGTTAGCAACTTGATTATAAATTCTTGAAACATGTATGTATGTTATGTTGTCAAATTGCCATTCTAACAGTATCACATGTAAGAATCTTCATAATAATGTCGGATCCCTAACCCGATACAAGCCATTAAGCTGTGACATTACTAACTGTGAATCAATACGTACCTCAAGAGAGAGAACACCATGTGAAATGGAATCTCGTAATAGCTCCATAACGACACTATACTCAGCAACATTGTTCAAAGAAGGCTGTAAACATACACCTCCTGAAGACAATACCTGACTCGTAGAAGTATAAATCACCCAAGCAGCAGAGGCTGAGTGTTGAGTGTGGCTAGCACAATTAGTGAATCCTATGAAAGCAGAAGACTCCATTGACATCTTCCATAAGAAACGAAAGCTAATAAACAAACCCGATCACCATAAGAAAACATAACTATGCATAAAAAACTGTACAATAATATATAATAATCAGCCCTGGCTGAAGATCATGCATAGTATTTTTTAAGATAGAGCCCATTTTTAGGGTCTGCTAAGGCTGTCCCTTCATAATCTACCAGCTCATAGGCACCCTTCTCTAACACATGTTTGACCACGTAAGGACCATGCCACATGAGATTAAACTTCTCTGCCCCCAAGGGTTCTTTAGCTTGATCCCATAAAATCACCAAATCTCCTTCACTAAACCTCCTCGAACATACAGACTTATCATACTGGACCTTAACGTGACACTTATTCATCTCTAGAGGCACTAAAGCATCTTAGCGCTGCTCATCAAGCTGCTCTAAGTGGACCAAATGTTCCTCCAATGCGGAAGTGTCTGGTAAAAGCTCTATAGCTAGTTTCAATGAAGGGATTTCACATTCAACCATCAAGATAGACTCCACTCCATGTACGAGCTGATATGGAGAAAAACTAGTGGTAGTCTTAAATGTGATCCTATATGCTCACAAATTAGGATATAACATGATATGCCAATTCGTTTTGCTTTGTGTGATGGTTCATTGGAGAATGGACTTAAGTGATTTGTTCACTGCTTCAACGCGTCCATTCACTTGAGGGTAATGAGAATAGGAGTGTTCCTGCTTTTACCCTAGATTTGAGGCCAACTCTTCCATCATTTGATTTTGAAATTGCCTACCATGGTCAATGACAAGATCTTTCGAAATACCAAACCGAGTAACAATTTGGTTGAATACAAAATGCGTGGCTGTCTCACCATCATAATTAATCGTGGGCATAGCCTTAGTCCATTTCGTGAAATAATCAATGGCCACTATAATATGATGATGCCCCCTGTATGAAGCTGGGTTGCAATCCATGAATTCAATCCCCCACTTGGTGAAGGGACCGACGGTGATAATTGGATGTAACGGGGCAGGATGTGAGCGCATATTGCGTGCAAACACCTGGCAAGGGTGACACTTCTTGACCACATTAACACAATCTTTAAAGATCGACGGCAAAAAATATCCCACTCTAATATTTTTTTGGGATGTAGAAATCCCAGATAAATGACCACCACACGCCCCTCCGTGCAATCATTCAGCACAACCTCAGCCTCCTCATGGGTTAAACAATGACGTAAAATGCAATCTACCCCATGGTGGTACAAGGTGTTATCCACTATAAGGTAGTTCTTAGATACGTGACGTAATCGTCGTCGCTCATCCCGTGAAAGGTGATTAGGGACCTTCAATGTTTGTAAATATACGATAATATCCCCATACCATGGATCCAAAGTTGAGATAGGGAATATATGCTCATCGACAAATGTATCCTCATAAACTTCCTCCTCCTCCTCACTTGGGAAGTCAGAAATGAGCTCCCCAAAAATTAATGATTTCTTCGATTTTGACAAAACAAATTTGAGATCGAATTCTTGTAAAATAACAATCCATTTATTATACTTTCCCCTGATCATCCTTCTAGTGAGGATGAACTAAAATGGATTGACATGAGCTACCACCAAGGTCTGGTGAAGGAGAATGTAGTGTTTGAATCTCTGAATTGCATGAACGGTAGCTAAGGAAAGTTTCTCCACATGGGAATAACAAATTTCTTCATCTATAAGGTTTTGGCTCAAATAATATATGACATGATCATGGAGCTCCTCATCCTCCTGAACCAAAACCATTCCAATCGTCTCCATGGATGCGGCCACATAAATAAAAAATTCACAGCTATATTCGGGTGGATTACGCACGGGGGCCGATGATAAGGCTCGCTTAAGAGCATCAAAGGACTCCTGGTCTCTCTCATCCCAATAAAAAGTAGTGTACTTCTTCAAAAGACACATAAAGCCCTTAGTCAAATTGGCAAAGTTAACTGAATCTCCATAAGAATTTTTCCATGCCTTGCAAACATTGAAGATGTCTAATATTTCTTGGGGGAGACAATTGAAGTATTGCCTCAACCTTTAAGGGATGGACTCTTATACCCTCCTTAGAAACAATGAATCCTAGCAAGTGACCTGACTTCATGCAAAAGATGCACTTATGAGGATTTAACCTAGCCTGGTAGTGGCAGCACCTTTCAAACACTAATCTCAAATGGTAGGAATGACGCACTCTCAACCGAGAATGAGCATCAAGGTCATCCAAAAATACTTCAATAATCGATTTGAGAGTCATAGCCTGCTGAAATGTGGCTCTAGCATTTTTAACACCGAAAGGAATCTTTCGATATGCAAACGTACCCCAAGGACAAATAAATGCAGTTTTGTGTTGATCCTCGGGTTTAATTTGAATCTGATTATATCTAGAAAAGCTATCCATGAAGGAAAATACCTCGCTTCCCGCACATTCATCCAAAATCTGATCAATAAGTGGTGTGGGAAAATTATCCATACGACATGCACAATTTAAATCATGAAAATTAGTACATATACAGATCGTTCCCTGTTTCTTAACAATCGGAATGGGGTTTGAAACCCACTCCACCAAGAGAATGGGATAGATAAAGCCGTCTTTCAATAGCTTTTCTATCTCATCCTTAATCACCGGTGATTTTCTAGGATTCACCGCATGCAAATGTTGTCGAACAGGCTTCACATTTGGATAGGTCTTAATTTCATGTTCGACAATACAAGGGTTGATACCTGACATTTCCTTGTATGACCAAGAAAAGATATCATGAAACTCTTTGAATAGCTTGGTATACTCTAGAATCTCAGCATGGGAACATTCTACCCCAATATAGACATTCTCAATCTTGCCAGGATTGCGAGAGATATTGATAGGAATCATAGGTGATATATTCGCCATGTTCCCATTAGCCATCTGACCAGGAGACCTTAATGGAACCACGGGACTACCAATATTCTCACTAAGAATCTATTTAAAGTCCTCATGCTCCAAACAACCAAGCCCGGGAAGAAAATAAGATCTATGGTGTAACTCTTCCCAAGGTGCCTCAACTCCAGACATGGCCTCAATAATAGCTTTGTTTGATGGAAAAACACTATCAAGGTAGTCATGTGCATGACAGGACTCAACTACCCATGCAGGAAGCAAATAGAGGTCCTCCTCTTCCATCCGCGAAGAGGAAGGACTAGGCTCTGCAACACAATCAAGATTTGCTTGATATGAAATCATTACTGTAGGCAATGGCACGTCCGTTTCGATAGGTCTCTTCGAAAGACTCGGCATAGGGAAAATCCAAGGATCTTCCATATGGAAAGTGTGAAAAGACATTGAATTCAATGAATATAAAGCCCCATAAAAACTAGATCCAATAATAAGGAAGGGTGCAAGACAACTAAATGTCCCCATAAGGGATGGATACATACCTACACCAACACTCCCAGTTGTTAGTTGAGAGTGGTTGATAATCGGGATCGAAGCTCTCAACGATGCACTAACACTCAGATTTTTGAATGATGTTTGATCAATCATAACAATCTTCCCATTCAACAGAAAGCATACAACTCGAAATAGAGAAGAGGCTACGGCTTGCATACTATATATCCAATTTCGACCTAGTAAAATATTATAATCAAGGGGTGCATCAACCACCTCGACCTTGATCATGATGGTCTTTCCTCCTAAATGGACCTTAAGGGAAGGAAGAATTATCTGCAGCCGAAACAATCTACCATCAAAGGTAGTCAACATGGTAGCGGATTTGGACAACTCGGGAGAACCCAAACCATTCCAACATGACAAAGAAATCACGGAAGCAACAGTGCCTTCAGCAATCACAGTGCATTTGACGGTCATGTTAAGACATTCCACATGAATCAAGAGAGAGACATAGTAATGCAAGCGAGGCTTTAGTCCCATGGTTTCAAATTTTATGACGAAAGAATAATTATCATCATTCACTCCGAGAGCAGAAAGCAAAGCTTTCCTTTGCGACGGACAACTCTGAAGAACTTCAAGCGCAGAAATTGTACAAGGAGTTTGGCCCAAATCCTTGACAACAGAATAGTTCTGGGCAGCTTAGGTATTAGGATTGTTCCCAGAACGCTTTAAGACTCCCTTAGGAATGTGAGGTGCACTCTTAGGTTTATCCATAGGATTTTCAATACGCAAAGGACTCTTAGTAGGAGGAGGTTCTTTCCCAAGGTCTGGTTGTGACAAACCATAGTCTTTCACATGAGTCACAACCTTAGTAGCACGCACCATGTTGATGCACCCATGACCAGTACTGGCTTTTGGTGGATTTTGATCTCCACCCGACGTAGCATGAGGATCATGGGTCCTCGAGTTCATATTTTGAATGTGGGGTAAAGGATTGGTCAGCACAGCTAGGCCCTGTGCTATGAACCTCGAGGCATCTTCCATATGAGGGAACAAGTGAGTGAGGTGGTCATCCTTACACAATTTGCAAGGAAAATTAACCTTACGTTTAGACTGCTTATCCACCCCAGCATTACGATCGTTCATATCATTAAAATTTGCATTTTCATTCTTATTCCCACCCTTACGATTGTTTTTACCCTTTTTCTTATTCCTTCCAGGCTACTGGTTGCCCTTCTGGTCTGACGATTACATGAAAAGTACACTCACCGTTTGGGTGGGTGGAGATGAAGCTGTAGCTTGTCCCAATGCGGATTGGTTAACAGAAAATTGACTCACTTGTTTTGTAACCGAGTCCACAGGCTTGACACTTTTACATCCCACAATGCCATTGGCATGTGGTCCAGGTTTGATATTGGGATCGAAACTAGAACACAGAGCATTAGGTATGATCTCACATAATAACCCAGATTGAGCAAAAATCAAATCCGGTTCTTGTGCCCTAAAAATTGCTTGTTCCTCATTCTAGACTCTGGATGTAGAAACATCCTTTTCAATATAAGGTAGCAATGATTTAAGGAACCACTCAAGGAGAAACTCTAGTAGTATGAAAGATTTGATCAACCTCTTCTGTCTATGCCATTCTTGGATATGGTCTAAGATATGTGTGGCTTTGTCCTGCCGAAATATCGACAAGAGTTATGTACCAACATCGTAACGCACTGGTAGCTGGAAGTGGTTGAGAAAAGTCATAGCAAGGTCATCAAACAAAATGAATGCCCCCTTTCATAACTCTATGTACCATTTCATTGTAGGCCCTATGAGGGTGCGCTGAAATAGCCTCAAACAGATTGAGTCATCGTGTAAAGAGTTGGAAGAGAACCAAAGGTGAAAGGTAGTGACATGTTCACTAGGATCTTGTCCTAGTTTTCCCTCGAATTTGGGAATGTCCGAGGGAGGCTTGGTAGGGAAAGCTGGCTAAGCCGGGTCATAAGATACTGGATCGATCATTAGTCTCAATAAGTCAGGTAATTTTAACGTTGCGAGGAAAGGGAGCCTAGGTTGAGTCAGTCTATGCCACTCTCCCTGATAGTTTTGGTTCATATAAGGATGACTACTGTAAATGTTGACGTAATTGTAACTTCAGAATGTATTCATCCATATTTTTTGTGTATTGTAACCCGATGTTTATTCCAGGATGTATTGTAATGTATTTGAGTCATTTCATGCCCTGATGTTCTGATCGGGAAGTTTCTATAATGAGAAAGTCATGTCAAGTCATTGTGGGTAACCCTCCTATTGGTCAAGGGTTAAAGTCCCCACAGTTGTGGGGCCCTTGGGTTATTAGAATATCCTAGTGAAGTCGACCCTAGGTGAGTCATTGTAAGTTAGGGAAATAGTCCCCACCATTGTGTTACCCTCCTATTGGTTGGAGGAGGCAAAGTCCCCACAAGTGGTGGAGCACTAGGGTTATTAGACACTCCTAGAGATGTCGGCTCTACTAAGTAATTGTTAAGTGAGGATGACATGTTGGAGTGCACTTCAAGTGAATGGAAGAATATAAATAGAGAGTGAGAGCCTCTCTATTTATCACTTGCAACACTCACACTCACTCATTGAGGGCGCATGAGTGAGAGAGGAGAAGCTCTCTCAGTATGAGAGAGAGAGACTATTGCTGTCGGGAGATCATCTTACTGTTTTCTGGTTTTACTATTTTGGTGCTGATTCTATCTCTCAGGAAGTTGTGGGGTTTTATCCTTTATGGTTTCCCCAAGGAAAACTCTTTGTGTCTCTTGTCTCTTGTGATATTCTTATGTTTCATTGCTATGCTTGTTATTCTCTTAGTTAAAAGATCCTAAGATCATAATGCTAGATTGAATGATGAAAAACTAACATGGTATCAGAGCTAACCTGAGAAGAAGACATTGTGCAGCTGTTGAAGCTAGGGATTCTTACTTTTTGGGTCTCTCTCCACAATCCATCAGCAAAAGTATGCTAGGATGACTCTCTATTGAAGGGTGCATCTTTCTGTCGAAGCGGAATTCGATTCCGAGCATTTTCAGTTTTCGATGCGAAAATTAGGGCTTTCTTCAGAAGAGGAATTTTTGAGTGAGACCAGCATAGGATTTTTATCCTCATCAAAAAAAAAGTTTAGAGACCTGGATCAAGAAATTTGGTCGGGTGAAACTCCAGGAAAGTCAAACCCTAGTTTGACACCGAGCTAGGAAAAACCCTAAATACTAAAACTTCTAAGTTTTGGTACATTCGCTATATTCTGATATTGGAGAAGTCTCAGAAGCTGAAAATTTTAGGGACCAAAGATAAAATCCTGATTCAGACTGTGTCCAAAAATAAGTCTCAGATTAGCTATAGTCTGGGAGATATGATCCCTCCAAGTTAGGGTTCCAGCCTCTTCCAGAATTCATCCCTAAACATGGCACCTCGGGAGAATTGCAATATCTTGGGCTACAGAGGGCCAAATGGAATTCCTGAAGATGTTACAGAAAGGGCATGGATTGTACTTTCGATGGTCTGAATATCAGACTCAGAAGATGAACGAGTGACATGTGAAATACCGTGCAACTTTGCTATTCTGAACAGTCCTGTAACAGGTCACCTTGGGAAACGGATCATAAATCCCAAATGGTAAATCCAATTCTGATGAAAACTATGGTGTTATATCAGGGGAATGTGAGGTTACATTCATGTGAAATTTAAGACACATAGGATTAGTAATTTCATATATATCATAGAAACAGTAACATGCATTTCTGCAGAAGAAATTGGAAATCTAGGGCTTCTTGTTCCAGGAGCTTCCCTCCACTGTTTTCAGAAAAGGAGTACATTGGAAAGCTCCATTTGAAGAGATATATCTATCTATCCAATCAAATCTGAAAGATTCCAAGTTTTGAAAATTAGGGTTTCTGTGACAAACCCTAGATCAGCCAGCTCCGAAACTAGGACGGACACCTCAAATCGGTAAGATCTAATCCTTTGCTATTTTCATTTGAGGTTCTCATTTAAAAGTGATCTATCACATCAGCTTGATGATAATATTGGTGAATTTGACAACTTCCTAGCATAGAAGTATTTGATCTCTCTGAAGAAAATGGATTGGACACCTACAAGAGTAGAGAAGTTCCAGTTTCAAAGGGAGATGAGGCTAGAAGCCTTTCACAAGAAGAACTTGGTCAAAGCCCAGAAGATCATTGATGATTCAGTCATGAATCAACTTGTACTACAAGTGTCTTCCCTAAAGACACCGATGAGGTTTGATTCCTTGACCAAGCTATTTGAAGGGAAGAACAGAAATCAGAATATGACCTTAAGAAACCAGTTGAAGAATGTGAAGATCCAGAATGCAGAGACCACGCAGTCATAAGAGTCTCTCAAATCAAGAACAACTTGAAGCGGTAAAAGAAGAAGTGAAGAATGTAGAAGTGGTGATGGCCACCTTGAATGGACTCCCAGGATCATGTGATGCATTCATGCGAGGAATGTGTGCTAGAAGGAGGTGATTACTTTCAGTAGACTTCGAGAAGAAGAAGAAGCTCGATTCATAAGAAGAGAAGGGAAGATGGAAGAAACTGAAGATCAAGCTCTCACCATCCAAAGAAGATCCCTCAAACAATGAGGAATACGAAGGACTCAACTCTTGAAGAACCCCTTATCCATCCTAGCATTTGGATAAGAAACGATGCTATTATGAATGAAGAAGACGATGAAGTCGAAGGCTCAAGAAGAAGTCTACCCATGAAACAAATAAAGACAAGTATTCAATTGTGATTTCATGATATTGTTTTGTTATGCATTTGTTTATATTCAGTTGATGTATTATGCATTATAGGATGTTTGCATTAACGATAGTATACTACTAATATGCATGTGATGGGTAAGTAGCTCATGGTGCTACACAAATCTTCATTGCTACTTATCTAGAATGAAACCTCTCTGCTGACATATTGGATTAAGTGCACAATCTCAATGTTGTCCTGGTAGAGATGGAAGGCATCTAGAAAGTTTCAGTGAGATATGGATGAATGTTGTATTGGCGAAAGTAGTTGCATGATCATATATTTATGCATAAGAACTTTCCAGTATAGATATTCCTTATGAAATGTTTCTAACCATACAAATGTATTTGACTTGTAGGAAATATCGCATACATAATCTTCCACAAGAAAAGAAGAATGAAGACTTGTTTCAAAGAACAAGTGATGACAGTTCAAGATGAAGAATGATATGACGAGTGCAGTGACATCATTGATGCAGAACCTTCCAGCCACCAAGAAGAAAGCGAAGACCAGTTCAAGAAGAATGATGTCAGGGTGCAGTATCGAGACCTGAAGAGAAGTTCATAGTTCCATCATGCAGTAGATGGAAACATCGTGGGATACAAAGCAAGATTCGTAGCTCGAAGCTTCTCATGAAAAGAAGGTATAGACTACGAAGAGACATTTGCAGCTAGTAAGAGTTTAAACACATATATGATGAGCTTGATGAAGATATTAACCCTTGCTACAAGGTTGAAGATACAAGTCTATACACTAGATGGTCACATAGAATATTAGTAGCATAGGAAGACACTTGTCACTCCGGTGCAGAATGTTCAGTACATAGAGTACAGAAGAAAGAGGGAGTATGACGCTCCGCTCCAGAGGGAGTAACTACAGAATATCTTGAGGTTCGACATGGTACGACAACATGGGAAAATTACTGATGACTCTAGGATTTACTGAGAGTAACTTTGGATTCCATCCTTTACTACAAGGTTGAATATGGCAACCCAGTGATGCTTCTACTGAATGTAGATGATCCATTTGTGACAGGTACAGATGGGTTGATTGCTAATACGAAGAGAAAGCTTGCTGCTGAGTTCGAAATGAAGGACTTGGGGATGATGCATTACTTTCTAGGTATGGAGGTGTGGCAGAGTATAGATGGAATCTTCCTTGGACAAGGGAAGTATGCAGTAGAGATCCTAAAGAGGTTTGGGATGATGGACTGCAAGGCTATGGCCACACCTATGGCATCGAACCTGAAGCTATTGAGTGATGCTTCATCAAAGTCGGTTGATACTATGATGTATCATTAGATGATTGGGTCATTGATGTACCTAATGAACACGAGACCAGACATTTGCTTTGTTGTGAACACCTTAAGCCAGTTCTTGATAGATCCGAGGAGTGTTTACTTGACTACTGCAAAGCATATTCTGAGGTACCTGAAGGGTACAATTGATTATGGACTCAAGTATGATGCTAATCAGAAGATTAACCTGGAGGGTTATGTTGATTCAGATTGGGTAGGTAGTGCCATAAATATGAAGAGCACTTCAGGGTGTTGCTTCAGTATGGGATCATGTGTGATCTCTTGGTTTGACAGGAAGCAATCCTGTGTGGAACTGAGTACAGCTGAAGCAAAGTATGTTGCAGCTTGTTCAACTAGTTGTGAGGCAGTATGGCTGCAGAAGCTACTATCTGATATATTTGATCTCCAGTTGGATGCTACTTGTATACATTGTGACAACCATAGTTGCGTGAAGTTGTCAGAGAATCCAGTGTTCCATGACAAGTCAAAGCATGTCGAGATCAAGTATCACTATATCAGGGATATGGTGCAGAAGGGATCTATGAAGCTCCAATATGTTGCAACGGAGGAATAGATAGCCGATGTATTGATGAAGCCATTGGCTAGGCTGAAGTTCGAAGCTTGGTGTTCTCTAGATCAAGGTTTCCTCCAAGAGAAAGTGATAAGACCCATAGCCATTCTGACATGGTGAGAGGATTGGTTCCTTCCATGGTTAGATGTAAGGGCTGAGCCATTCTGTCATGGTGAGAGGATTGGTTCCTTCCATGGTTAGATGTAAGGGCTGAGCCATTCTGTCATGGTGAGAGGATTGGTTCCTTCCATGTTAGATATGAGTGCTGAAATCCATATCCATTCTGACAAGTAGGTTAGATATAAGGGCTGAGCCATTCTATCATAGTGATAGGGTTGCTCCCTTCCATGAAAGATATGAGTGCTGGCCATTATATCGAGTAGGACAGATGTAAGGGCAATTGCCATTCTAGGAATGGACGCACCTGGTCAGTTACCAGGATCACTTAGTGTAGGACTGAGTATCCATTTTTATGTGACAGAGGGATGTGTTCCCACTTGATCAGATGTAAGGGATGAACCATTCTGTCATGGCTAAAGGATTAAGTTCCTTCCATGTCATATGTGAGTGTTGGCCATTCTGACGAGTAGGTTGGATATAAGTGCAACTGCCATTTTGAGAATGGAGGCACCTAGTCAGTTACCAGGTAGCTCAGTCGAGGACTGGGGGCCATTCTGATATGATTGCTGGGATGTGTTCCCTCATGATCAGATGTGAGTGCAAGCCCTTCCATCACTATGAGCAGGATGTGTTCCCGCCTGGATGGATGTAAGTGCAGAGCCTTTTCATCACTGTGAGCAGGATGTGTTCCTGCCTGGATGAATGTAAGTGCTGAAATCTCTCATCACTGTGAGTAGGATGTGTTCCAGCCTGGATGGGAGTCTTTCATCATTGTGAGCAGGACGTGTTCCAGCCTGGATGAAAGTGGGAAAATATTCCATCATTGTGAGTAGGATGTGTTCCAGCCTGGATGGAAGTACATAAATCTTCCATCATTGTGAGTAGGATGTGTTCCAGTCTGGATGGATGTGAGTTCTGTACCTTTCTAACGAGTAGGTCAGATGTAAGTGTAGAGCCATTTCACAGATGGTAGTAGATGTGCCTACCATGCTGGTGAATGTGAGTGCTAGGCCTTTCTGATATGATTATAGGATTGGTTCCTACATGATCAGATTTGAGTGTTGGGCATGCCTTTCTGACGAGTAGGTCATATGTAAGTGCTAGGAGAAGACCTACATGATGGATAGGCCTACAACCAGCATGAAAAAGGGCTGGCTCTGTAGAACTTCCTGTGACGAGAAGAATCATTAGATATCACATGTGGTACTGATCCAGATCGAGTGAGGATATAGATCCAGTAATGATGATCCAGTAGAGATGATCCGTATCGAGTGATGATCCGGATCCGATGATTATGTCCAGTGATGATCCAGATCCGATGATGATGTCTAGTGATGATCCAGATCCAGTGATGATCCAGATCCAGTGACGATGTTCAGTGATGATCTAGATCCAAATGAAGATGACTTACAGATGAAGATCAATTAAAGATGACGAGGACTTGACAATGACCCAGATGATGCAGAGAAGAAGACTTGTGCTAATAAATTGTGTCGAGAGAATACCTTCCTATTTAAGAGGGAGTGTTGATGTAATTGTAACTTCGGAATGTATTCATCTGTATTTCTTATGTATTGTAACCCGATGTTTATTTTGGGATGTATTGTAATGTATTTGAGTCATGTCATGCCCCGATGTTTCGATCGGGAAGTTTCTATAATGAGAAATTCATGTCAAGTCATTGTGGATAACCCTCCTATTGGTCAAGGGTTAAAGTCCCCACAGTTGTGGGGCCCTTGGGTTATTAGACTATCCTAGTGAATTCGACCCTAGGTGAGTCATTGTAATTCGGGGCAATAGTCCCCACCATTGTGTTACTCTCCTATTGGTTGGAGGAGGCAAAGTCCCCACAAGTGGTGGGGCACTAGGGTTATTAGACACTCCTAGAGATGTCGGATCTAGTAAGTAATTGTTAAGTGAGGCCGACATGTTGGAGTGCACTTCAAGTGAACGGAAGAATATAAAAGGAGAGTGAGAGCCTCTCTATTTATCACTTGCAACACTCACACTCACTCATTGAGGGCGCATGAATGAGAGAGGAGAAGCTCTCTCAGTATGAGAGAGAGAGACTGCTGCTGTCGGGATATCATCTTACTATTTTTTGGTTTTACTGTTTTGGTGCTGATTCTATCTCTGAGGAAGTTGCGGGGTTTTATCCTTTATGGTTTCCCCGAGGAAAACTCTTTGTGTCTCTTGTCTCTTGTGATATTCTTATGTTTCATTGCTATGCTTGTTATTCTCTTAGTTAAAAGATCCTAAGATCATAATGCTAGCTTGAATGATGAAAAACTAACAATAAAGACCATGGCCATGGCCATAATATCCTCCTCCCATTTGACCCGTGTAGGGATGCATGGAAGCATTATGATGTGGTGAACCTTGACTATGCGGTGCTACAAATCCATAATTAGAGGAGTAAGAGGGTTGTTGATACCCGTACCCATAAGGTTGATAGCTCTGTCCATACCATGGTCCATAAGATGGTGCATGAGAAGTTCCATAAGATGTCCCATGGGATATCCCATGAGAAGCTCCATATGTAGGGATATGGGGAATGCCATGTGATAGACCGTAAGATGATCCAGAAACAAGAATATGAACTCCTAAGACAATAGGAGATTCTTGACTCTGAGAAACTACTGTATGAGTAGTTGCAGTATGAACTTGACTAGTAGCAACATTCCAACCCAAAGGACCACATGAATGAGGGGGAGGAAGGGTTGTCAAAAATGCATTCAAAGGAGTACGAATAGAGGACAAAGGGACATGTGAAGGGATATAAGTGGTATTCCCTATGGTCACTCATCTTGGTTTTGGTATCCACATATGACTATTAAAATTAGGCCTAGGACGAACATGTGAGGTAGCTTCCACCGCTAGGATGGAAGGTGCAATGTGACAGGTGCTCCCAAATCTCTCCACATGAAAAGGAATGGGAATACCTCCAGGCATAGTGTTAGGTTCAATTTCTTACTTGGCATGATGTGTCGGATCACATCCAGGGATATCAACCATAACTAACATGACTAGTGCTTATGGGTTCATGGTGAGTCTCGTTGCCCAAAAACCAATATCGACGACCTGTGAATGAGGGATCATGTCTGGAATGTGAAGGTATATCAGGTGAAGGATCATATAAAGGAGTATGATCTTCCTCCCCAACCTCTTGAGGTAGAGAGGACATATCAAGAATCTCATCCTTGTGATCTCCCATCGTGTGTGAATCAATGTGATAAGTAGTCTGCCAGGACAGTCTACTTCTCTCTCCCAAAGGAAGAGGAGATGTGGAAGGCAGAAGTCCTGCTAAACCGTGAGAATGGTGAAGGGACACACCTAAATCCATAATGACTCAAAAAAATAAAAAGACTATCTAATTATGCAAACCCTAAGTAAAATAGCATGCACAGAGCATACACCTATATAATGTAAAGCCAAATCACAAGCAAGCAAGGGTAGGATATGTGAGCTCCCGAATGAAGCGGGTATGTCTCGCCTAGGAGAGGCTTGAGACTCCCATACCCAACAAGCACATGTTCGTAACCAATTGTTACGGAGAGAAATTCCTATGGATTGGGGTACCACAACAGACAGCTAGACTCCAGAAATCAATCTTTCCCAATATGCAATAGAAATAAACAATCTAACA
>LPNX011168690.1:76403-110707 GCA_001517045.1 Pseudotsuga menziesii
GAAATGACAACCTCTGACGGCACGTCTGCGAATCGAAGAAACTGAACCCCCCACTTGGGCCTCCACCACCTCAATCCTCCATCACTTCGATAGCAAGCTTACTAGTGAAAGGAAAGCTTGGGAAGAACACAACAATGCTCCAAGGGACAAAGGGATGCAGACTCAAGCATAAATCTTGGCAACAATGGACTATAGTTTTGTTACTCTCAAAGTTCTCTTATGCTTTCAATGTACCAATGGGTTCCTTATATAGTTCTTCAAAGGGATACTGAAGGGTCGAATCCGTGCGATCTCAAGGCATATCGAAGGCCAGGAGTCATATGAGTCGGATCCAAGTCAAGGAACAGTCCAAAAGGTTTTGGATTTATGTACACATCCCGATGTATGCGACTATAGGGGAAATATCCGCGTATGTACGCGGATATCGAGGGAAAAGCCGCGTATATCAATATTCTAATATTTTTAGGGATGATCAAGGTAACATCAAAAGATATAAAGTGGTCCAAAGGGGCTAATGAGTCTGCAGCGGGACAAGGGAAGGCCATACAATGTGTGATTCACCTAGTGTGGTGAAATCCGCTATAACACCAATTATTGTGGCCCTCAACTTCAATGCATATAGCGACTGTGTTGTCCGACCCAACCTATTCGGGACACCTGCAGAATAACCTCTGCAAAGTACCCCCTCGGTAACCTAGGTAAGGAAACTAAGGTCACCTCAATATAATCAATGCTCAAGCAGACAGTCACAGGTGGGATTGACTGTATGGGCATGGTAGCAAAGCCCAAAACTCTTGAAAGAGCCCCCATATACAAATACAATCCTGGAAATATCTTTGGTGCTACTCAATTATGACTAGGGGTCATCCCAATCAATAACCGCTCACACTTCCTCGTGTTGAAGTCCATTGTAAGAGGAGGATCCTGAGAAACACTAATTATACCAAGGAATTTCACACTCTCACCTAGATATACACATACATGTTGTTGTTTAGTGGTCTTGGAGAATTTACTCACAATGAACTATTCCAAGACCCTAAAACCTAATCTTGTTGGTGCACCCTATAAAAGAAAAGACTGTAATTCATTTTATTATGCGTTGATTTTAATTGGGTTATTACTCAAAAGGGTAAATGATTGTGCAACTAATGGTTTTATGACGCAACAAGAAGTAAAATGCACACTATTAGTGCCATAAATTGTTCCCAGACTACACGAGAACAAGCCAACACAATCTCAATAAACACAATAAAGTAAAATAGGGTTTTTAGGGTTTTGGTTGAACAGTTTGAACACAAGAGGGAAAAAATTCATAAGACCAAAGAAAACACTAAATCATGAGCATTTGAATGACTGAGATGCATAACATATAAACCATAATCCAACAGAATAAACACAATACCGAGTTTCACCCACAGTTAGCAAGCATTTCAAGCATAAAAAACATTAAACAGGAAATGAATATACCAACTGAGTAATTAACACAAATTAGAAATGAAACCAGTCTATAATCTAAAGGGAATATAGTGCATATATTTCATAGTTCAGTCATAAAAAACACATAAGAGTATTTACACTTAGCTCATAAACAAAGCCTGATAGCCTCCCCTTGTCAGCAAAAATCGAACCCTTGGTTCTTTTTTCAACTTACATTTATCCTATTCCTCCAAAAACAGTTGCATAACTGAACCCTAACTACTTTTCAAGTTATCTATCGAACTATTCAATATAAACTTTATCTTTATACAAAATGGAATTATTTTTCAAACTTACTAATAACTAATCCTATCAAAGTACATTTACAAATATTTTGTTGCTTCAACTAGAAGAGCAATTCCCTCTAATGCTTGAGCTTTCCTTCTAGATTTCAGGTGGTCTGCTTCCAAGACTGAAAATTTCTTTGTTAACTCCTCATTCTGCTGAGTCAGTTCTTGGATAGTCTGCCTTAGTTCTGTAAATTGATTTTTTGTCTGTCTTTTTCTTTTGAGAGCCTCTTTAGAAACTGCAATCAATTCCTGGTAATGACTGTTCACTTCTTCTAGGTCTTCTCTAAGTACCCTATTTGCAGCTACTAATCCATCATTGGTTTCATGCATGTATTCAATTTGATGCTTGTATTGATTAATGCTCCTTTGTAGATTTTCCTTTTCAGAATCAATACATTTATCTCCTGATATTGTTGCATCCCTTCAGGCATCCATGGTATTTTCAGCTTCTTGTATATTTCTTCATCCTCATTCATAAGCTCTATGAAGGTCACAGGAACCTATGGTTGTCCTTCAGCTTCAATACTGCACTGAATTTCTTCTCCAATTATCTCTCTTTTCTCCATACAAGAATTCTTTATATCATTATGTTGTTGTTCTTGAATCATCTATTTTCGAACCTTCATGAAAATATCTGAAATCTTAGTATTAGTGAAGATTGATTTTTATTTTGATACTATTGGTTTTTTACCTTTTATAACTTCTTTGTTTTCATCCTCACTATATTCCAATTTCTCCTGAGATGATGAATCTTCTATTACTGTAACCTTTTCATCAGCCAATTTGGGATTTAATAGATTTTTTATGTTTAACCTAAGCTTGTTCTTCGGCCTTGTCTTAGGTCTCTAGACTACTCCAACCTCTCCTAACATTTTATGAACCTTTCCTTGATGAGTTATTGAAGCAAATTCAACAACCTTCATTCTTTTCGTTCTTGAAACTGTTTCCTTTTCGAAATGAGTGTATACTTCTTTCTTAGAACAAACCCTAGCTTCATTATTAGCAGGAACTCTAACCTCATCAGATAGGTATTTTCCATCCTCTTCAGACAATACTATAATGGGGTTCTGCTTCTGCTCCTTAACCTCTTCCCTTACATTTTGATTTAATTCTGTAGGTAACATCTCTTCCACTGGCTTAACTTCCTTCATCTCTGATTGTAAAACTTTGCTTTCCTCAACATTAACTCGTTGTCCAAGCTCAATGTTTTCATTTTCATGATTCGAAGCTTCTCCTAGTTTATCAGCTTCTTCATCTTTGACTATGAACTTCTTTTTGAGTTTCTTGATCAAAATTTGACCCTTGTCCAACTGTCTCTTCTGAGACTGATCCTCCTTCTCAGTTTTGAAACCTGACCAAAATAAGAAGTATTCCCATGTCTTCTCTCTTTTCTGCAATACAGTACTTATGATCAACTTTATGAGCCCATAGTGAAAAACTGATTGTTTTTTATGATCCTGATGTTCTTTCACCCTACATGACATATTCTGTAAGCTTTTCAAAAATAAGAAAGGAATATTCATTTTAGATTCATGACTAATATGTTGAAGGAATCTAAAATGATACTTAAACACAAAGGCAAATCTCCCCTCATAGGTGACATAGCTTTGTAATATTTTGATAGGATGAATCCACTCAGGTTTAAAATTTTGAATAGGAACACCCTTTCCCCAGTCTGCTACTACACCTGGAAGTAGATATCTCTGAGCATCAAAGGTGAAAGGCACCTTTTTGAAATAGAATTCTCCCTCATCTAGAATTCCTGTTGCTTCTACTAGTAACTCCCTGGTAAGTTTGAACTTCAAAGTATCAAAAGACACTACATACTTGTCTAAACATTGAGAAAACTTGTAAGAAACCTCTGAATGATGACCTTCAATATTTTCAAAGAACACTAACCATCTTGCCTCTGCAAACAATTGTGCACAATTTGGAAAGTTTTTGACCCAGCTTAAATCTGAGGGTTCTGTCCTATTGGTCTTTCCACTCTTTTTCATTTTGAAATATTGTCAAACATATTCTATCAATAAAACATAGCTTGACTATCTTCAAATTTTGTTAAAATGACAGACAATACTGTATAGGGGAATCCCAAAGACCCTAATATGAATTCTTTCATTTAAATGATAAATACTTTAAACCCATTGACTAAGAATTCATCATTTAGCATGAATTAGGTTTAAAAACTAATATTCTGTCATCAATTCTATCATTAGTCATTGGTTTAGAAAAACCCCAAATTAATGAACCTTGGTAATGGTTTGCAGTCTACCTATTAAAATGACTAATCCAACTACTGGAAGCTTACTCTCTTGACTGTCAAGTGTCGAATTGCATGCTCCAATCTTCTCTAACTGCTTTGAACACCCCAGACAACCTCTCCTGAAATCCCTAATTTTCGCTTTGTTTCAAAATTCCGATTACCAAGTGCTAATTTTCCGCCATGAACTTCACCTACTAAACGTGCACTTCAGAAAAAATGATAATTCAACACACCTTTGTCTCATTATGGTCTATTATCATTATTGCATTAGTTCTGCAAGAAACCGCCACGATTTTCCTTCATGATGATATTCCACCTGCCACAGTGATTAATCTACAAGAGACAAGTATCAAATCCATCACACACTATGATTGACATCTTATGTGTGAAAATACCAAATAAAACTAAACCAGAAATGATGATTTTTAGCTTGCGCGACTTTCTTGTGGTGCCTGTGTGTATTTGTTTGTGGCTTGCGCTACAAGAAAGTCTAGGTTAATGATTTGCAAAAATTAAGCTAATGGTAAAGGTTTAAACTTGGTTTAGGAGTCCTAATTAAGCTTTTATGTTATTTTTTAGACTTTTTAATCCATATAAGCCTTCTATAAGCCCTTTGATTATGAAATCAAACCAAAACTTGTAAAAATAAACTAATAAATCAAATAACATGAGATTTAGAGGGAAAAAACAAATCCAACTATCCCAATCCACAATTTTTTTCTAAAAGTAAAGAGTAAAATCAAACTTCAAAACATAAACAAAAGTATTAAAAGATGGAAAACAAAAACATGACCTAACATCTGGCTCCTGCTGTGAGATGAAGTCCTCCCTGTGAGGATTCAAGAACCTGTATACCAGTGCTTTTGTGCTGCTACCTGCTAGTCTGCAAAATTTCCATTGGGTTATGGAGTCCTTATTCTGTTATTCACATCGGTATATACAATGAAAGTCCAGTATCCATCTCAAAAACTATAAAAATGGAGGAATCTTCCATTAACTGGATTAGACAGTTCCTCGCCCTCCAAAGTCTGTAGTACAAAGGATTAGACAGTTCCTCGCCCTTTCCTTTCTGCTCCTTCCTAGCATCCCATCTCAAAACCATGTCTCCCACTAAAAAGGTGTTATATTTGATCTTCCTATCAAATCTTTATTTGACCTTTAACCTGTACAACTGAGCCTCTTCTTCCACTATTTCTCATTTTTGTTGTAACTCTATCAATGCATAAATTCTTCTTTGCATATCATTAGGTTCTTCCTGGTAATCTTGAAAAAATTTCATTATTGGGATGCCCAACTGAACAGGAAAAACTACATTTGTACCATATACTGATTGGAAAGGAGAAGTTCCAATTGCTTGTTTAACTGTTATTCTGTCTGTCCATAATGCATACTTTAGCATAGAATCCCATGATATTTTATTATGCTTCAGTAACTTCCTAATACTCTGAATGATATTTTTATTAGATGACTCAGCTAACCCATTCCCCTAAGGATAATAAGGAGTTGAGTGTTTCAACAGAATACCATTCTTTTCACAAAATGCCACCATAGCCTTAGATTTAAAAGCTTTTGCATTGTCAGTCAATAATTTCTGTGGACATCCAAATATACTAAGAATATTTTCTTCAATAAAATCTATGATCACCTTATCTGTGGCATTCCTTGTGGGAATGGCTTCTACCCACTTAGTAAAGAAATATGTAGTATTCAAAATCCACTTATGCTGCCCTGAAGAAGATGGATTTATCTCTCCTATTAAATCCAAACCCCATTGCTAAAAAGGAGCATTAGCTGCAATTGATTTTAAAGGTAATGACAACAACTTTTTTTACCAGCAAATTTCTGACAAGGGATACATGCTCTTACCTGCTGATATACATATGAAAATAAATAGGGCCAATAAAATCCTGCTCTTATAATTTTATATGTTTTTTCCTTCCAATACTTATGTCCCCCACAAGCACCTTCATGGAATTCAGATATTACACCTTCAATTTCTGGTTTATCCAAACATCTCAGCAAAATACCTCCTGGATCTTTCCAAAACAGCCGATGTTCTATCAAACAGTATTTAGTAGTTTTTAATTTTAAAGACCTAGCAACTTTCTTGTCTAAATGTTCTGGACATTGCAAGTACAAAAGAAAATGCACAATATCTTCATACCATGTTGTTTCAACATAGTGATCCATAATATTTTCTTTCTCCTGCTCTGCTTGAATTTCTTCCTGTGTTGGTTGTTCTGCCATGAGATGTAGACCTAAAGCTTGGCAATTTGAATCAGCTAGTAATTTAGCTAAACCTTGTCCCTTTACTAGCTTTGTAGGTCTAATATCCACATCATATTCCATGATTTTATCCATCCACTTCCCTCTTTTTCCCTCACTGTCAGGCTGAGTCAAAACATCTTTTATGGTAGCATTAGGCACATAAGCAATTACTTTGGAATGCAAAACATAAATTCTGAACATTTTCAAAGCTTTTGCCAAAGAGTAATCCTGCTTCTCTAAAATGTTGTATTTTAACTCTTAATCTCTAAGAGTTTTGCCGAAAAATGCAATAGGCTGTTCAAGACCATCCCTATTCTTCTGTAATAAAACAACAGCCAATGTATCTTCAGATGAAAAAGAAAAAGTTAGAATTTCCTTTGTAAAATCTGGACTTACTAATACTGGAGCTTTAGTAAGAGCCATCTTAATTTTTTCGAATGAGTTCTTTGCTTCTGCAGTCCACTTGACCTCCTGATATTTCTTCAACATGGCTGTAATATGTTTGATAGTCTCAGCAAAATTTGGTATAAACCAATGCAGAAAATTGATTTTACCAATGAAAGATTGTACATCCTTCTTGCTCCTTGGTAAACTTATTTTCAGTATTGCTTTCACCCTTTCCAGGTCAATCCTTATGCCATTGGATGAAACTAAATTACCCGATAGTTTACCTTCTTGTATAGAAAAATGTGATTTCTTTGGATTAAAAGATGAACCATATTTTCTGCATTTCAGAAAATTTTGTTTTAAGTGTTTTAGATGCTCATCATCTAATTGTGAAAAAACTGTAATATCATCTAAGTAAATCGCTACAAATTTATCTCTTTCCCCTACAAATGCTATGTCCATGGCTCTTTGAAAAGTTGCTCCAGCATTCATTAATCCAAAAGGCATTTTATCATACATGACATATATTCATCATAAATATGAATCCATATAGTGTTTGGGGGGATCAAATCCCTTGACTTACAAATCATTTTTAGAGTACAAGGGTTGACAACTTAAGAGATTTGTTCGTTCTTCATGTTTAATAGATCCATAGTTAAAATGGATCTATATTCATTCAAGGATAAGTTGTTTCCTTTCACCTTCATAATCATTTATTAAGAACAATAAAGAAGTGTTACAAAAGATTATGTAATTTTGAAGTAGTTTTCCTTGAGTATCATCAAAAGTACATTAAGGTAAAGGTATGCAGTCATGATATTTGAAGCATAGATACAAGAATAAACTATTTATAAATATGCTAACAAAAAATTGGATATCGAAATCTGATTGATTTATTTTACCTTTCCTAATTAGACCAAATTGAAATATCTTTAATGCATTGCATAAAAAGGCATGTAACTCTAGTGGAGACTCCATCTATGAAATAGTTTGGAATAGATATATAGAAGTGCATATGGACACATATGGAGCTTCCATATGTGTCTTCTTCTTTCTATCATGGGTGAAATCATGAATCTGGGTATCTATTGGGGGGTAATGAGAAAAGGAGTGTTGTTTTTGCAATGTTGTCAACTTCGAGCAAAGAAAAATTAGATTTGTATTTAGAATTTCATTTTGTAAAAAAACAAAAGTTGTAGAGAATTGTGTTAGCTTTCTTTTGGATATTTTTTAGATTTTTTTTATTGGCATTTGATATGTCATTTTTGCAAGTGTTTGATAGTATGTTATTAATTAATGAAATTCTAAAAAATAATCATGGTTTTAGACCCAAGTTAATTCATTATTCAACTATTGTTCATTAAAAACAAAATATGTTGTGATGATCTAGACAGATTGTACTAATATCTGTCTAGAAATTTGTATCCAACAGCAAAATGCAATAATTATTAGAATTTTTTGAAGTGGACCAATCTCAAAACTAGCATAAAACTAACATGTTTAGGTTGACACAACATCTTCCCTAATTTCCAATTCAAAACAAAAAAACTAAAAGTGCCCTTTTGAAGACAATGCATCAATGTTAAGGACCATGATTTTTCTAGATTTGTTCATCGTGTCTTTAAGAAGTTATTAAATTTTCATTTCAATGAATTCTATTAAATTTTGAAGCAATCGAGACACCTTCTAAGAAATATAATAAATAAAATTAGTGGATCACACCAATTTCAACAAAATTCGCATCTATAGAAAGTAGAATGAATTATGCAACTAATGGTATTATTTGTGAAGGTAAATTGTAAGTATTTGATATGATCCGATCTGTCTGAAATTGGAAGAAAAGTCACATATGGGACGGAATTCCATTTTTAAAAATTTGCAAGTTTTCGGCCGATCTAATATTTCGGGGGAAAAGAAGTAAATGTTCAGCAAAAATTTAGATTTAATGGATGGAAAATAGTTCGGCCAAAAATCCCTATTGAATTTTTTCCGCGATCTGGAAAAAACTTGAAACATTTTTTTGAAACACCATTTCGTTTCATGAACTTGAAACATTTTTACGTTTTTTAGAAACACCGTTTCAATTCTTTATTAATATGAATGTTGTATATACATATTTGATCAACATTTTACACAGTTATAGAAGAAGGAAGGCTCTTTTTCTTGTATGTGTTGTTAAAACTTATCTTTTAAGATGAAGGCTATTTTTATTTGATAGCAAACATTATTTTGGAAAATTTGTTATGGTAAATTGTTCTTAGAAACTATCCTGTTATTTTTCTTTAATAGTAAATATTCTTTTCATAAATATTTTATGGTAAAATGTGTATAGTAAAGTGTTTTTAGAAATTATCTTATAAGGTGGAGACTTTTTTTTCTTTACGAGAGATGTTTTTGAAAAATATTTTATGGTACAAATTTTCTTAAAAAATTGTGCACCAATTTATTCTATGGTACATTTTTTTTTAATATTTTGAACAATATTTTATGGACATATTTACTTTTTATAACCTTGCCTTAAACTGGTTAATTATCAATTTTTAGTAGTCATATTTTCGCCTTTTAACTGGTAATTTATATTTAGTGAATGTGGCTTTATACTGGTTAATTATACTTTTATAACATTTAAATAAACTATAATTTTTTTGTAATTCGTGTGGCCTAGAAGTGCCAAATTTGTTTGATAACCTCTCGTGTAGCCATTATCACTACTTTTTGTAGTCATATTGCTTGAGGTGGATGAGTCTTAGTTTTATTGTATTTTCTAAGGTGAATTTTTTTCTTTGATGATTAAGATTCTCTCAAGGGCAATTTATTCTAAGGTGAAGGTATACATTGAATAAACATGGGCAACAAAAAAAAGTGAAAGAAGAAATGTGATCACACTCGAGATGATGCCTTACATAATGAAAAGTAAAAACTCAAATACCATGAAAAAAGGAAAAAAAAAGAATACAAATATTGAAGACATCACTAATGATGATGTAATTAGAAATGATGATATAACTAGAGACTTGGATCAAAATGTTGATGATATGAATGTTCAAAATCAAACTCGGGAAGAAATTGAACCAGGTATGTACAAATATTGTAAATTTGTTTAAAATGCAGTATCTTGTTTATGTAAATGATGTATTTTTTAATATAATTTCCAGATGCAGATACAAATGTTGAAGATGTTGAAGACATTGAAGAATCACAAAACAATGCAAATATTCAATCCAATAGAGGTAATATATATATCTATATCTATCTATCTATCTATCTATCTATCTATATATTGGTTATTAGAAGATTTTAAACCATGTAATTATAATTATAATTATGAGTCATATTTTTATGATTCAAGTTAAGTATATTTGAATTATTCTAAATTAAAATTGAAATTGAAATATATATAGGTGGCTTCATCATTGACGACGACATGTTACAAAATGTTGATAAAGAAAAATTTGGAAACATGAAACCTTACCATATTGTATGATATCGTGTTGAAAAGATGCATGAACAATTTTTGGAAAAAGAACCAGTGGCAACACAAGCTCAAATTTTGAGGTGTTTGTTAGTCTCCAAGAAGTTGAAGGAAGCTTGGTCATTATTCGGTATTCAAAAGAAGACAAAAGATTCAAAGGTGAAGGAAAATGTGGTCGAAAATATAGCCAATGCAATAAAAACGATTGGAAAATCCAGAAAGAAAGATACTAGTGCTGCACATAGAATAGTAAAAACAACGATTATTTCACCTTGTACTAGACAAAAACGTTTGACAACGCAGATCGCAAACATTATCAGAACTTCGCGAAAAACATTGTACAAATATAACAAATTTTGACTACAAATATATGCAAATGATGAGCTTGCTTGTTGGGAAATTATTTGTAGACAACCCTATAAACATAGGGTTGGTGAAAGAGTTAAAGCTATGATGCGTGAATATTGGGTGGAAAATTCTCGCGTTTCACCAAATGCAAGGGACGTGATACGACACATAATATCTCGAAATATGTATGAAATCCATCCAAAACATATATTGGAGATGACTCAAATACAATTGTTCAATAAATTCAAAGATGAATGTTGGAGCAGGGTCCTGCAGCTATAGAAGAAGCTGCTAGTTTTGGCGGAAAGATAAGTTTTGGTGGAAAGAAGTTAAGATAGAGCTACGATGCCGTAGCACGTTTCCGGCTGGAGAGCAGAGCCGGAAACCATGACTTTTAAGATAGAAAAGTCAAGAAAGGAAACGGTACCTGAGCGGCCGAGAAGAGAGAGCTCAACCACTGCATTGAAGGCATCGGCGGAAGACAGGAGGGCTCAATGACCCTCATAAAGGAGAAGGAGTAATGAGGCTGAAGCATTGAAGGCGAAGGACAGAAAAGCGAAGCGGTGCATAGTACCCATGATCAGTGCCAGGAAGCATGGAAGACTGTAGAGAGCTGTGGTGTGATGGAAAGCGGCTACCTCAAGTACAGATATGGACGACTGTCACTAGTTAGGGTTTTGGGTTACTGTTGGGACAAGCCCACAGTGTTGTAATGGCAAGACCTTTGGGCTGCCTATAAAGGGATATATTTTGTATTGTAAAAGGGTTGGTTAGTTAGTTGGTTCACTCAGTTGTTAGTAGTGTTTTGCAGACTATTAGACTATTGTAAAATCCTAGCTCTGGTTCTGTTATTAGCGGTAGCAATCTTACGGTAACCAGTAGCTGGCTTATAGAATATGCATGTAACGATCCGTAGGGATAGACAGAGAGGGAAGAGTATATTGTAGGAGAGAAATATAGAAGAGAAAAGAGATCTAAGAGAGAAGATCTTAAGCTGCATATGCGGTGCAGCAGAACTGTGTTTTACCTTCCTCTGAGCTATAATAAAAACATAGTTCTGTGGACGTAACTTCCATCCTGGAGGTGAACCACGTTAAAATTAGGTGTTATGCGATTGGTTTATGTGTTATGTTTACTTATGCATTTCTCAGTCAGTTCATGGACTTTGTTTAAAGTTTAACGAATGAATGTGTTAATCAGTTCACAGCAATATAGAAGGGTAAACATAAGTTAAAGTCTTTAGCATGCTGTATATGGTTCATTTATGCTTTGCGTGAAACAGTCACTATTGCAGTATCAAATAGCCTTGTATGTTAAGTCTTGTACGTCGACACGAGCAACACTAAGTGCGCTAAACCGCGGAGGCAGGATATCACGAGAGGTGATGCAGCACCGGCAGAGGAGCTGCGGTGCGAGATACCGCAGGTTGGGGACTTAGCGTTGGGCAGGAACTGCATGTCGCACAATGCACGGCGATGCGATAAGGTTGGAGATATCACGAGTCTGGGAAAGTTCAAGCCACAGAAAAGGATTGCGTGACGAAAGAAAGGAATACCTCGCGGCTAGAAGAGCTGTGAGACGAGGAGATCACGCGACGCGAGTAGGAGATCGTGCGACGCGCAGAGAGAGACCTCGCAGCTAGGGGAATTGCGAGCCACTAGTAGGATTGCCATAGAACCTGGTCCAAGACACTTGAGTCCTTGGCCAACCCATTAGAGTCACTTCGGGTGAGACTTCAGGCCACTTTGTGGTCTGTCGCCGAAAGGGCCAGTGATCTAGGGGTGTTGTTGGTTGATTATAGTAAACTCGGGTCTGCCGATAGCACCCAACAAATGGTTTCGTTGCCGGTTTTGAACAAATGAGTGCTAATGTTCTGTTGGCATCCCACCAGAGAAGAGTTTCACCAGTGGCTGGATTCAAACCTAAGGGATTTTTCCCAAAAAGAAAATTGGAGCCCTAAACAGAGCACAGAGGACTGGTTACAAAAGCATATCGCTTCAGATATACATGCTATATTTTTTGTAATCTATGGAAATGAGCTTTACGACTGGTTATCAAAGTTGACAGATAGGAACATATTCAAGAAGAAAAGAAACATTGTCTGGACACCGGAGTTGATTCAGACCGTGCAGAACCTCAACAATCCCATTACGAGAGCAGTAGACTTCTGGCTTGCGAGTGTGCTACGAGGCTTTGTTACAGAATTTGCAGTTGACCAGAGAAAAAGCTTCAGCGAGGCTGAGCGGTACTTCTTCAAAGGATATCGTGGTAAGTACCTAAAGTCTCTAAATGTGTCCATTAAGATGCTGCTACATGAAAAAGGAGTAATGGACATGATTTCAGATGAATAAGTAAAGATAGTAATGTCACAAGAGTTTGAAAGTGATTTTGATGACATTGGATGCACACGTAGTGGAAAGAAATATAAAGTAGCTTTCGACTCTCCTGTATTTGGAGATAGTTCAGACAATATTAGGCAACCAAGTCCTAGTACCACAGAAGAACCAGAGGGGGGTATCCCTTACCAGCCCTATACCCCACAGAAACAGACCGGGACTCAGAGTAATCCCGTAGGTACTCCATCCAGTAGCTCACAGACAGTACCTACTACCGCTACATCACCTTCACCTACACCGCTGAGTGGTAGTAATCCAGTCAATCAGAACCTACCGCAGAGAAATAGAATGGGAGATGATATGAAGCTACCTACCTTTAAGGGTATAGGAGCAGAGGACCCAGAACAGCATTGGTTTCTATGTGAAGCCTTGTGGACCATTAAAACAATCAATGACGATAACCTTAAACTTGTACAGTTGGTCACTACACTCAGAGATCGAGCTTTAACATGGTACATAAAGTATACCACAGTACCCAAGACACTTGCCCAGGTTAAGAACGCCATGATTAAAGAGTTCAAGAAACCTAAGTCTGAATCTCAGTGCATTACAGAGCTCAAGGATATTAAGCAGCTACCATCAGAATCAGTATGGGACTTTGACCAGAAATTCAAAGCTCTTATAGACCAAGTAAGTTTTGAGTTTGCACCGGAGCAGCATAAGGAATGGTTTATTGCAGTGCTGCTCCCTCACATCAGAGTGCCACTAATGCAGCAGAAAATCCAGATGTAGGATGACGCGTTGGAGATGGCGATGAAGCTAGAAGCTTCACCTTTAGAAGAAACCAGTGTAGGCATGACAACCCTACAAAACCAGTTGGCCAACCTCACGTTACAGATACACGAACTTAAGAAAGGAAAAGAGGTTATGCAAGACATATGGTGCTTACGATGTAGAGCACAGGGTCATACCAAAGACAACTGTCCAGTCTTTGCAGAATATTTAGCGTTAGGGGCTCCTAACCCCTTACCACGAACATAAGGGCCATGGTGTGAAATATGCAAAACACAAGGACATCCGCCTCAGCAATGCCCTTTGCTTCAAAAGTATGTACAGACACCTAAGAACCTATACTGTGTCTTCTGCAGCTCTGTCGGACATGATGAACAGAATTGCCGAGCCTATGATCTCATGTTAGATAGAAAACATGATGTATACGGAGTCCAATCAAAAACATAGGGTCCAGCAGTAGGACCACATCTTGATCCGACTTATGGTGGCCGGGGAGGAGGATTCATAGGACGAGGCTGTGGAGGAGGATTTGCAAGAGGAGAAGGCTTCGGCAGAGGAGAGGGTTTTGGCCGTGGTCGCTGACCAATCACTTGTTATAACTGCAGAGTTGTAGGACACTATGCTAGGGACTGTTAGAGCCCCACTACTACTTGTAATTACTGCAAATCTTATGATCATACCATAGAGGAGTGTCCTACCTTGATAGCTAAGATCAAAGATCCTAAGCCAGCAGTACACCAGAACATCCATCTTATTGTTGCTGAGCAAGAAGAACTAGAACGAAGAGTCAGTATTGTGACTCATAGCGGTGCTTCCACCAGTGGGACATCGCAGGAGACCGAAAAGAACACAAGTCAGGAGTGGGTGCGTAGAGCTCCTGGTAAAGCAACAACACTCGAACTATAGAAGAATAAAGAGACATTTCACGAAGCCAAGGCTTCCTTTGTTGAACCTACACAATCAGGATCGCAGGTACCACCATCTAGGGGTGTACCGCAGCAAGAACCTTGTGGCGATAGCCCAAAACAGATACCGCAGGCTACCACATCGGGAAGATGCAACGAGGATGAATCAACAGGAAGTGTACAATCCTTCCTACGCAGTTGCTTGAAACTCGTGAGAAATGAAAAAGCTATCAGCGAGCTACAATGCATCATAGATCAGTGTCAGTAACCTTCTTTCTCGGGTAGTGCACACCACGCTGTTCATAATATTACAGGACATACAAGGACCGGAAGAGAGATGAAGCTCACATCATAGATTGGAGAGTTTGAAATGGACGAAGTCGTCTTAGATCTGGGATCAGAGGTGAATGTTCTAACTAAGTAGACATGGGAACAGATGGGTAGCCCTCAGTTAGTCAGATCACCTATCCACCTGAGATTAGCTAACCAGTAGCGAGTATCACCCTTGGGTCGACTACCGTAGGTGCCAGTTGACATTGACGGAGTTCACAGTTTTGCGGACTTCGAGGTTATAGAAATCATTGGCGATAGTCGACTGTATCCAGCGCTATTAAGTATCGATTGGGAGATCGGTAGCAAGGCTGTCATCGACCTAAAGAGAAGACAAATGACCTTTGAGGATGCGCAGATCCGGGTCATCGCACCACTGGATCCTCACCAAGGTCCTAGATACATCGAACCTATCCGAGCAGAGGAGGAGGCACATAACATGGATAGTCTCTACTAGATGACTGCGAACCAGAGCGACTACATCAATCCAACCGCAGAAGGGAACATTAGTTGGCAATGCGACAGCTCATGCGCATCGGATTCTGATATTGGTCTAGAGAACTGGCAGAACAAACTTTACGAAGTCTCAGCACGTAGATGTGCGTTTATGAGTAAGTCACTGCGATGGATTGGCGCAGAGATCACTAAGACTCCATCATATCATGGTCTGACAGATATTCAGGACTTCCTTGAGCAATTTTAGCAACAGATTCCTTATGAGCAGAGGAACGCAGCTATGGACCTTGCAGTACGAGCCACACCTACAAGATGGTGGTATGCGCATAAAGAAAATATCGCATCATGGGATGATATTAAAATATTGATGGCGATCAGATTTTCGGTCGACAAAGAGTATGTCCCGTAGAAGTACACAGGAGAAACTGACCCCAGGGCACACATTCAAACATGTGAACAGAACTGGTTGGACATTCCCGAGGATGAATGGGTTCACAGATTCATTCACACATTGGACACAGTTCCAAGGAACTGGTACACAGAGACCGAGTTGCGCAAGGGGACGACCACATGGTCACTTATGACAAACAGTTTCCTACTTACCTTCGCGTTTGAATCAGAATATCCAAGTGCTTCTTAGGCCCTAGACATAATCAAGATCAAGATATTCGAGGACTGTACCATCTCAGTGTAGGCTCAACCTGAGTGGGCCATCCAGTTGTAAGACGCGCTTGAGTGCTATAACTTCGCAACAAAGCCAGACAATGAAGATAAGGATGAGGATGAGGATCCTTGCAACACCAACATTCCGGAGTCCGAAGGGACTCGCGATGTTGGGGGACCACAGTTAGAGATTCCAGCAATCACCGAACCTATCAAGATTAAAAATATCAATATTGGCACAGACGCAGAACCTAAGTTTTCCTCTATTGGAGACTATTGGAACGATGAAACAGTCGGAAATATTGCCGATTTGTTACATGACTATCAGGACCTATTTTCCACCAAGTTCACAGAGATGAAGGGAATAGTTGGAGACCTGGGAGTTATGAGGATACCATTGAAGGAGGATGCTAAACCAGTTAAGCAGTTCCCATATAGATTGAATCCGCGCTACAAATAAAAAGTAAAGGACGAAATCGATAAGATGCTAGCAGCAGGCATCATTGAGCCAGTAGAAGAAATCAAATGGGTTAGCCCCATGGTTGTACAAGAAAAGAAAACAAAAGGAGACATCAGGATTTGTGTCGATCTGCGCAAGCTCAACGATGCATCGCTTCACGATCCATTTTCGACACCGTTCACTGATGAGGTATTAGACAACGTGGGAGGAAAGGAGGTCTACTCCTTCACTGATGGGTTTTCAGGCTACCATCAGATCAGAATACATCTAGAATATCAGTCCAAGACCACCTTTGCAACAGAATGGGGCTCGTTCCAGTATACGGTAATTCCCTTTGGTCTTAAGAATGCACCAGCTATATTTTCTAGAGTAGTCGTTGCTGTATTTAAAGAATACATTCATAAATTCTTAGAAGTATATTTTGATGATTGGACTGTATTTGGACTAATTGACAAGCATATAGGAGACTTAAGACTGATGTTAGAGAAATGTAGGCAGTACCAGATTTCTCTAAACTTGAAGAAATGTATATTTTGTGCACCATTTGGTATTTTGTTGGGTCACATTGTTTGCAGACAAGGCTTGATGGTAGACCCCGCGAAGATCGCTGTCATTGTAAATCTTCCAGCACCCAACTCAGTCAAGCAACTGAGGATAGTACTTGGTCATACCGGGTACTACAGAAAGTTAATCAAGGGCTACACAAAGATTACAGCACCAATGGAGAAATTGCTCAAGAAAGATGTAAAATTCGTATGGAACGAGGAATGTCAGCAGAGTCTAGACATGCTTAAAGAGAAGATGGTTACAACACCCATCTTAGTATTTCCCGAGTGGATTAAGCCATTTCATGTACATGTGGATGCGTCTGGCATCGCATTAGGGGTTGTTTTAACACAACCAGGAGAAGGGGAGATTGACCACCCTATCGCATATTCCAGCAGAAAGATCTCGATAGCAGAAAAGAACTACACCACAACTGAAAGAGAAGGCCTAGCTATGGTGTATGCGCTGTAGAAGTTCAGGCACTACCTGTTGGGTGCCCCATTCAAGATGCTTACTGACCATTTTGCGTTAAAATATTTGGTCAATAAGCCAGTGTTAGGGGGGAGAATCTGCAGATGGTTACTCCTCTTTCAGGAGTATGATTTTGGGATCATTGTGAAACCAGGAAGACTGAATGCAGGACCTGATCATTTGTCCTGGATAGACTCAGGAGAAGATCCAAGTAACCTAGATGACAATCTACTGGATGCGTCGTTGTTCTCTATCCAGATCATAGATGAGTACTATGCCGATATTATTCAATTTCTCACTACAGGAGTAGCACCTGATGAGTTTACTAAGCAGCAAAAGAAGCAGTTGGTTGTTAAAGCAGCAGACTTCACCCTCATCGCAGGACACCTATACAAGTTAGGTCCAGATGAAGTTTTGCGCAGATGTGTGATGATGCATGAAAAAGATGCTATTATCAGAGAGGCACATTCAGGAACCGCAGGAGGTCATTTTGCAGGAAAGATGACTACGTAGAAAATCCTTGAGGTAGGATTATGGTGGCCTACGTTGCATAAAGACACCAAGGAATTTTACAGATGCTGCGATATCTACCAAAGGGTAGGAAAACCCTCGCGACGCGATGAAATGCCGCTGCGACTGCAGGTCACATTGCGCGCATTTGACAAATGGGCTATAGATTTTGTGGGTCCTATCAACCCACCAGGAAAGCACACTGGTGCAAGATATATTATCACGGGAACATAGTACCTCACCAAATGGGCAGAGGCCAAAGTAGTAAGAAATTGTGATGCTGCTACAGCCGCACAGTTCCTTTTTGAAAACATCATCAGTAGATTTGGATGCCCAGTAATTTTGATGAGTGATCAAGGCACACATTTCTTGAACAACACTATTGAGGTGTTGATAGAAGAATTCCAGATTCAACACCATAAGAGCACTCCCTACCACCCACAGGCTAATGGTACAGTGGAGGCCTTTAATAAGATTTTAGAAAATGCTCTTACTAAGATCTGCAATAGCCAGAGGAATGATTGGGACCTCAGAGTTAACGTTGTATTATGGGCGTACAGGACCACATGCAAGAAACTTACGGGACACACACCTTTTAGCTTGGTGTATGGACAGGAGGCTGTTATGCCTATGGAGTATATCCTTCCCAGTTTAAGAATCGGTCAGATTACCAAGATGACTGATACAGACACAGTTGAGGAAAGGCTAGCACAGCTGCTTGCCTTAGAAGAAGACAGATTCATCGCCGGATTCCATTAGAAAGTGCAGAAGGCACGAGAAAAATCTTGGCATGACAGACACATTAAGAATAATACTTTCCAGATCGGAGACCTAGTGCTCCTCTATGACAACAAATTCATTAAGTTTCCAGGGAAGTTCAAGACACATTGGCTGGGGCCATATCAGATACAGCAAGTCACAGAGGGAGGTGTCGTTTAGCTCAGCCAGCTGAATGGGGAGATTTTTCCCACATGGATTAATGGTAGTAGGCTTAAGCCCTATAGTGATAGCCACCCCGCCTCTCAGCCCTAGCTTAACTAGTCTATGGTGGTGCAAATGTACAGTGTAGTTGAAAGGAGGCATCGCACCAGGAACAAGTCTACACCGGCAGGTATTATTCTAAGTATGAGGAATCGCAAAAAAAAATAAAAAATTGAGTAGTATTGGTTTATGCAGGTGATGCGGAGTCACATCGCGGCAGCGCGATGTTTCCACGTGCCACGTACTCAGTTTTTGCAACCGATAAAGGCCAGTCAAGTTAGCATCTGACAGGTAGTTAATGAGGTGATGACCGGTATATCTTACCGTAGATTTGGCAGCAGTATAATCAATTTTTCCATATTTAGCAAATCTCCGACAAGAACGGCGCCTGTACACACACGTTTCAAGGGAAATTCGCTCGGATTTCTGCATTTATTAGGGATTGTATGGCGGGTGTGGTCTTGTCCAGGAATTAATGATGACCGACGGGTTTAGTCTAGATGACCGTTGCATCCGGGATTATCGTATTGGGCATAAAAGCAGGAAGTATTCAATTAAGACGGTTACATTTGCAGAAAAACCGAGAGCTATAGAGTAATTTGTTAAGAGTTCTGTGTCTAGAGCTAAGTGATTACAGAGTGCTCTGATTTTCAGAAGTTGCAGCCAGTGCACGTCCACCGTTTGTACTAAGACGGCTCTGTTCGAGGACGAACCTCTAGAAGGCATGCAGAGACATTTTGACCCTGGTGGCCGTAGGTCCGCCATGACGACGTCGCCCAGGGTTGTGAAATTAAGTACAACACAAGTCAGACAGCTGCTAAGGATGAAGAGTCAAGCGCCAGAAGTAGAAGTTGTCACCAAAGTCTTTGCTAAGGAGAAGAAGAACGCTGAGCCAATCACTGAAGATAAGAAAGCAGAGCAAAAGAATGATGAGAAGAAATCTCCCGCTAGGAGGAAAGTAAAAATGAGAAAAAGAAAGCAACGGGAGAAGGTCGCCGACCTATCTAATCAGCTAAGAAAAGCACCAAAGATTGCGGAGGCAACGCAACAAAAATCTGACGATCAGAGGCAGCATGGGTACCTGGAGCACCTCGAAGAGAAGAGAAGTGGAAGAGGATAGCAAACCCAGTAGTCGGTAGAATTCCTGGAGGTAGGCAAAGGCTTGTTCTCAGAACGAAATTCATGGTTTGTATCTCTTTCATATACAAGGTTCCAGACTGAAGGGAATGTTTGAGAAGGCTGGAAGATACAGACTTTCCTTGTGATAAAATTTCTAACCTAGATAAAGAGGAAAGGATATCTGTAGAAAACCTCTCAAACACTAGAAATCTCTTAAAAGGTTTCAGGAGCGAAGAGAGCGAGACCATGACATCGGGCAGGAAGGATAAGAGAGACCAGTGAACCAAGTACATAAACTATAAAGAGAGTGTCGAAGTGATGCAGAAGGAAGTCACAAGACTTTGGGACAGGTTGCAGAGGGCTTCACAGGAAGCCAAGGTAAAGCTACAGCAGGAGAAGCCCGCTGGAGGTGGCTCGAGGGATAGCCACAAGTAAGTGTTAGGGGACTGTTGGAGCAGGGTCCCACAGCTACAGAAGAAGCTGCTAGTTTTGGAAGAAATATAAGTTTTGGTGGAAAGAAGTTAAGACAGAGCTACGACGCCGTAGCATGTTTCCAGCTGGAGAGTAGATCCGAAAACCATGACTTTTAAGATAGAAAAGTCAAGAAAGGCAATGGTACCTGAGCGGCCAAGAAGAGAGAGCTCAACCACTGCATTGAAGGCAGCGGTGAAAGACAGGAGGGCTCAATGACCCTCATAAAGGAGAAGGAGCAACAAGGCTGAAGCATTGAAGGCGAAGGACAGAAAAGTGAAGCGGTGCATAGTACCCATGATCAGTGTCGGGAAGCATGGAAGACTGCAGAGAGATGTGGTGTGACGGAAAGCGGCTACCTCAAGTACATATATGGCCGACTATCACTAGTTAGGGTTTTGGGTTACTGTTGGGACAGGCCCACAGTGTTGTAATGGCAAGACCTTCGGGCTGCCTATAAAGGGATATATTTTGTATTGTAAAAGGGTTGGTTAGTTAGTTGGTTCATTCAGTTGTTAGTAGTGTTTTGCAGACTATTATACTGTTGTAAAATCCTAGCTTTGGTTCTGTTATTAGCGGTAGCAATCTTACGGTAACCAGTAGTTGGCTTATAGAATATGCATGTAACGATCCCCAGGGATCGACAGAGAGGGAAGAGTATATTGTAGGAGATAAATATAGAAGAGAAAAGATATCTAAGAGAGAAGATCTTAAGCTGCATATGCAGTGCAGCAGAACTGTGTTTTACCTTCCCCTGAGCTATAATAAAAATACAGTTCTGTGGATGTAACTTCCATCCTGGAGGTGAACCACGTTAAAATCAGGTGTTATGCGATTGGTTTATGTGTTATGTTTACTTATGCATTTCTTAGTCAGTTCATGGACTTTGTTTACAGTTTAACGAATGAATGTGTTAATCAGTTCACAACAATATAGAAGGGTAAACATAAGTTAAAGTATTTAGCATGCCGTATATGGTTCATTTATTCTTTGCATGAAATAGTCACTATTGCAGTATCGAATAGCCTTGTATGTTAAGTCTTGCACGTCGACATGAGCACCGCTAAGTGCGCTAAACCACGGAGGCAGGATCTCATAGAGAGGTGATACCGCACCGACAGAGGAGCTGCGGTGCGAGATACCGCAGGTTGGGGACTTAACGTTGGGAAGGAACTGCGTGTCGCACAGTGCGCAGTGATACGATAAGGTCGGAGATATCATGAGTCTGGGAAAGTTCACGCCGTAGAAAAGGATCACGCGACGGAAGAAAGGAATACCTCGCGACTAGAAGAGCTGCGAGATGAGGAGATCACGCGACACGAGCAGGAGATCGTGCAACACGCAGAGAGAGACCTCGCAGCTAGGGGAACTGTGAACCACTAGTAGGATTGCCACAGAACCTGGTCCAAGACGCTTGAGTCCTTGGCCAACCCATTAGATTCACTTCGGGTGAGACTTCAGGCCGCTTTGTAGTCTGTCGCCGAAAGGGCCAGTGATCTAGGGGTGTTGTTGGTTGATTATAGTAAACCCGGGTCTGCCCATAGCAGCCAACAATGAACATAGTGAATTGAATTTGTCAATCAATACATTTGTACAATAGAAGCCATGGTATGTTAGACCTATCACTATTCGTGAAACATGTTGTTGTCACTATCATGTTCAGTTTGAATTATATTATGACACATTCCTTTGGTTTGGTAAAACATTTTGGTCGAATTCACCTCCTTCCACAATTTGTGCTTTTATATATGAAATTCTATGTGAAAGAGATAGTCATGATATTTTTTACAACAAAAGATGTGTCGATGGAAAGAAATGTGATCATTGTGGAAATATAGCTTTATTCCGCCATAAATATCCGATTGATATTAACAATCAATCATTGTCAAATATCATAGTTTAATGGAAGAGATATGAATATGTCACGTATCCCCACAATTCTACAAGTTCTTCAAACGCTCTTTCGAAAAGGATAGATTTACAAGAAGATAAAATCAGTGTTACAGAGTTCTTGAAGAAATTTGAAAAAGAAATTTATAACTACATAAAACATTCACATAGAGCACGATGGCAAGACTTACAATTCAAACAATCTCGTGATGTTTTTCCGCATGAGACTATTTTTTCCGTGGTTGATTTCGCAGAGAATTACACATTTGAGACACAAAAAGAAATACAGAGTGAATATTATCATTTTGACCAAGTTTCTATATTTGTCCATGTTATATATAGACATGCTCAACAAAATGTTGATGATATAGAAAGCATGAATGAGAATCGGCATGTGATCATAGAATACCATTTCTATATCAGCGATGACCAAACACATGATACACATTATGTACAACATTGTTTTGATATTATTTATGGTTCATTGAAAACATGTGGAGTTCTAATGAATGAACATTGGATATGGTCAGATGGATGTGTAGGGAAATTTAAATCTTCACGATCATTCTTCTGAGTATGCCTCCTTCATTAAAAAACAAATATTAAACATCGTTGGAATTTTTTTGAAACTGGTCATGGAAAAGGGGAGCACGATGGTGCTGGGTCATGTGTAAAACAAGCACTTTGAAGGTATCAAATGAACCATTTTGTCGATCAATTTGTGTGTGTTGATCAAGTTGTTCAATGGTGTCGTTTAAATCTCAGCTATGATTACAATCAACAATCAAAAGATGTGCACGGGTATGAACGTTGTTTTCAAAACAGAATTATTCAACTTGGAATGACTTTAATATGTACATCTAGTAACATTTTACTCACATGTACATGTAAAATTGTTTATGTTGGACAGGTTTTTTTGGCATATTGGAATCTAAGATGTAAACAGATCTATCCCATATGATGCTAGAACTATTCATGGAACTCGAGATTTACACTCAATCAAAACAAAATCCTTCCAAAATGTGTTTTCATTTGATAGTAGGAAGCTAACATGCTTTTGTCCTATTTGCATGGAGGACACAGAATCAATAGAGAATTGTGAAAACATCAACAAAAATTATGTTAAACCTTGGAAACACAACAAAATTAATTTAAAAGGGAAAATGTCACTCACAAGCCTTGAAGAGTTGGAATCAGAGGACATTGCAATATCAACTGATGGTGATAGAATTTTCAATTTGGTTAGAGAAGGTAATTTTATGTGTACTTTACTAAATTTGTCTATTTTATTTTAAAGATTTCACTATATATATATGAAAGTGGTTTGATTTAATGAAGATGAATTTGAAAACCGAGGACATGTAATTTTTCATCTGATTAAATATAAAATAAAATATTATATCAATAAAATAATATAATATAAAATAAAATAATATATCAATAAAATAATATATCAATAAAATAATATAAAATAAAATAAAATAAAATAATATAAAATATAAAATAAAATAATATATCAATAAAATAAATTTATATATTATAATATAAATTTATATTTTATAGTATAAAATATAAAATTTATAATATATCAATTTAATATAGAAAACCGAGGACATGTAATTTTTCATCTGATAAAATATAAAATAAAATAATATATCAATAAAATAATATAAAATAAAATAATATAAAATATAAAATAAAATAATATATCAATAAAATAAATTTATATTTTATAATATAAAATATAATATAATTGATTTATAAAATAAATCAATTATTTTCATCTTTTCATAAAATATAAAATTTATAATATTTCAATTTAATATAGAAAACCGAGGACATGTAATTTTTCATCTGATTAAAGAAATAAATCAATTATTTTCATCTTTTATAAAATATAAAATTTATAATATATCAATTTAATATAGAAAATCGAGGACATGTAATTTTTCATCTGATTAAATAAATAAATCAATTATTTTCATCTTTTATAAAATATAAAATAAAATAATATATCAATTTAATATAGAAAACTGAGGACATGTAATTTTTCATCTGATTAAAGAAATAAATCAATTATTTTCATCTTTTATAAAATATAAAATAAAATAATATATCAATAAAATAATATAAAATAAAATAATATATCAATAAAATAAATTTATATATTATAATATAAATTTATATTTTATAATATAAAATATAAAATTCATAATATATCAATTTAATATAGAAAACCGAGTACATGTAATTTTTCATCTGATTAAATATAAAATAAAATAATATATCAATAAAATAAAATAAAATAAAATAATATAAAATATAAAATAAAATAATATATCAATAAAATAAATTTATATATTATAATATAAATTTATATTTTATAATATTAAATATATAATTTATAGTATATCAATTTAATATAGAAAACTGAGGACATGTAATTTTTCATCTCATTAAATATAAAATAAAATAATATATCAATAAAATAAATTTATATATTATAATATAAATTTATATTATAATATAAAATATAAAATTTATAATATATCAATTTAATATAGAAAATCAAGGACATGTAATTTTTCATCTGATTAAAGAAATAAATCAATTATTTTCATCTTTTATAAAATATAAAATTTATAAAATTTATAAAATAAATCAATTATTTTCATGTAATTTTTCATCTTTTATAAAAAAATCTTTAAAAGGCCTCTTAAAATAAGATTTGATTTGATTTGAATAACAAGAATGTGGTCTAATTTTTCATCTGATTAAAAAATAAATCAATTGTTTTCATCTTTTATAAAAAAAATAAATCAATTATTTTCATGTAATTTAATATAGAAAATCGAGGACATGTTATTTTTCATCTGATTAAAGAAATAAATAAATTATTTTCATCTTTTATAAAATATAAAATTTATAATATATCAATTTAAAGAAATGCATAACTTCTTCCAATCCTTTTATAAATTATAAAATATCAATTCAAAAAAATACAAAATCAATTATAACATGTAATTTTTCATGTGATTAAAAAAATAAATCAATTATTTTCATCTTTTATAAAATATAAAATTTATAATATATCAATTTAATATAGAAAACCGAGGACATGTAATTTTTCATGTGATTAAAGAAATAAATCAATTATTTTCATCTCTTATAAAATATAAAATTTATAATATATCAATTTAATATAGAAAACCGAGGACATGTAATTTTTCATCTGATTAAAGAAATAAATCAATTATTTTCATCTTTTATAAAATATAAATTTATAAAATTTATAAAATAAATCAATTATTTACTTCCAATCCTTTTATAAATTATAAAATATCAATTCAAAAAAATACAAAATCAATTATAACATGTAATTTTTCATCTGATTAAAAAAATTAATCAATTATTTTCATCTTTTATAAAATATAAAATTTATAATATATCAATTTAATATAGAAAAACAAGGATATGTAATTTTTCATCTCATTAAAGAAATAAATCAATTATTTTCATCTTTTATAAAATATAAAATTTATAATATATCAATTTAAAGAAATGCATAACTTCTTCCAATCCTTTTATAAATTATAAAATATCAATTCAAAAAAATACAAAATCTTTTATGAATTATAAAATATCAATTCTATTTCCTATATTTTTATATGCTTAAGTAAAAAAGAATTTCTATCTTTTGTTTTGGGAATCACATATAAATATAAATACATTAAGATATATTATTCATCTCTTAAGTAAATAAGTGTACTTAGTAGCAAAGTTGCTTGGTATCTACCTCTTAAATTAAGTGAAATTAATAAAATTGAATTAAATATTCTCTAATTTAAAGTTAAAAAAATAAAGTGATTGATTTTGTTACATAAATACTAAGTATTGATTTTGAGATTTGGGGTGGACTACGACCTATGCTTTTTCATCTACGAATGAGGATGAGACAAGTGTACTGTCACATGTTAATTAAGATATTTTTTTTTGAAATTATTAATTATTATTTTTGGATGATGCCCATAGAATTAAGCTGGGCAGTACACTTGTCTCATTCTCATTTAATCCTGGATGACACCCATAGAATCAATATGGATGGTACACTTGTCTCATTCTTATCGGTAGATAAAAAAGCATAGATAGTAGTCCACCCCAAAATTTTAACATATATACGTCTATCAACATAATTATTATTCATAAAATGATACTATCAATTAATTAAAAATATTATTATTATTAAATATTACTATAATTTTGTTAAATATTACTAATGTTCGTTAAATACAATAACTTAATTATTAGATTTAAATAATACTATTATAAACATTTTATTATGTACTTAAAAATATATTTATTAATTAATTTTATTTTAAATTATTATTACAATATAATTGTCGCAACATTACATAAGCCTCGATGAATGTTATAACAAAACAAAAGATTTAATGAATGTCAAAATTGTGGAACATCCCGATCCAATAGAAACCTTGATGATTGTTGTAATTGAACACTAGTCTTGATCAGTGCCACAATGCAACAAAACTATTTTATGTCAGAATGTGACATACTTTTTTTTTAATGGAAGTTGTAAAAGGATAAATGTGACGTATTCTTTGATGAATGTCACATCGTGATATTAAAGAACACAATGAATCTCATATTGCGACAGAAGCTACAAAATCATAATGAGGTTACTATGTAGAGAGAGGATGGTTTAAGCTACGGATAATGAATTGATATTAATTACGTCGATACATGTTATTATTTGAGATTTGGGGTGGACTACGACCTATGCTTTTTCATCTACGAACGAGGATGAGACAAGTGTACTGTCAAGATTGATTCTATTGAAGTCGTTCAAAATTCGTTATAAAAAAGGAATATAAAAAATAACTGGTAGCTAGCTGATGAATGGATAACTAGTAGCAATGCATGGATAACCCATAACTCATGAATGGATAACCAACAATTCATGGTAATAACTAGAAGAATGTGAGATAAACAGAAAAATAATATAAAAAATAACTGATGGTTGATAAATGGATAACATGAATGTCGACTATAACATGTAGTTAGGCATGGATAACTCATAGTTGAATCCGTTTAACTAGAAAATTATGAGGAATAAAAAATATCTCTTATCCATTAGATTCCTATCGATGTATTCGAACCACAACTATGTGGGTGTGCTAATGTTAAAATATATTACTAAGAGAAGAAATTCATAAAATGATATTATCAATTAACTAAGAATATTATTATAATGTTAAAAAATAATATTATAATTTTGTTAAATATTACTATTATCATTAGTTAAATTGCAATAATTTAATTATTGTATTTAAATAATACTATTAGAAACATTTTCTTATTTTAAAAAAAATACTTAATGTTATTTTAAATTATTATTACAATGTATTCATTAAATGTTACTATTTTTATTAATATTATTTATAATATATTAATTAAATATTAATATTTAAATATTTTTTTTATATTGATATTAAATAAATGTATGTTTTATTATTATTATGTCATGCGGAAGCAGGATATATATAAATCGTTCTAACAATTTATTTTGCCCGTACCTTTTAATCTTTTTTAACTATAGGGTTTTCTATGGTTGTAATTTTATTTATTAAATAAATTTTTAACAAAAATTATTTATCTAACATGTAATTGGTTTAAAACAATGATGCAAACCTTGAATTTGGTGCCCCATAAGGAGGCGGTGCTATGTGGTCATCATTCATGAACGGGGGTTAAGCCCTGTTCCGATATTTCTATCTTCCGATCCGGTTGTGTTTTATCCCTAGGCTCTAAGGCATAGTATAGTGTAATGGCATAAGTTGCAAAACAATATTTACCAAAATCAAAACTACGATGTTTCTATCTTCCGATCCGTTATGTTCCATTGTTTATTCAATAGAATATCAGGATCTGGCATTTTTTCTGCTGAAAAATGTTCCGTTGTTTATCTATTCTAAGCCTCTTCTATGTTTTTATCTTCCGTACATAGTGGTCATGAATGTGTGTAAGAACCATGTTTAGTACATAAAAGCTTACTAATCCGGATATTATTTCCCCAATGAATGGGTTAGATAATAAACTAGCAATTGCCCCAAAAAGGTGCAAAATAACGTCGAAGAAAAAAAAAGAAAAAATAATTTTGATCAATAAATTTGAAAGATGATTTTAATGAAAAAACATAGATTCAACTTATGCAATGTTGACATTTTCTTTTTGCTATTATGTTAATTTAACATAATTCTTACCTCATTTCAAGTTAACACAATCGTATAATAAAGTAAAGTACATTTTTATTTCTTAAATATTCATATTGTGAAATTTTGGTAGAGACATAATTATATTCTATAATTGAAAATATACTTGATCATTAGAAATAGCATTTTTCTGTGTAATGTCATACACAATTTGGTGGTTATTTTTTAAACATAACACAAAATTCTCAAGGGAAAATTCCCTATACCACAAAAATCCTGAATAGCATTTGCTTCCAGGTTTTTTCCTCCTTAGAGGTGTCGTATCTTCCTTTTTATCATTTCCTCATCCAACATTTTCTCTTCCTTTATAATGGGACTAATATTTTTAATGGTGTTGTACTCTAAGAAATGTAGCTTCCCAAGGACGGTTCACAATAAGTTAGTCACCCTTAATAATTTGTCAATGTCCAATATACATGGATGTTTTTGTTATGTACAAACAAGATCATTAAACAAACAATATCTCACTACCACTCAAAAAATTATGGGTGATGCATATAATTGCCATAAATTTAAGAGAGGGCTCACTTCCCAAACTTTTACAATGTGATGAATCTATTTTTAGATAACTTTTTTTTCTTCTTTGGACCTCTTAAAATTAGTCTTCCTTCATCATGTGCTTATTATACTTTACAACTTATTACATCTCAAAATGTGTTTCAATGAAAATTGATATATACACACACACCTTCTACTTTATCATTTATAAAAATTCCACTTCAAAGATAAATGCACTCCAAATTGAAAGGGAAATCTTCAAATTATTTTTATTTTGTTAATACAATTAAAAAATGATATTATTTGTGTTGAGAAAATATAGAATATATATCTTTTGTATTAATAAATAGTTGTAATTTAGTTAGTAAAAGAATACTATTTATATAAATTATTTTGTAACTAAAATATAGTAGAAGCAAAGCTTAAAATTAGATTTATGATTAGAAAATAATATTTGTAAAGGAATTTTTAAAAGTTTTGAAAAAAAAATCTTTAAAAGGCCTCTTAAAATAAGATTTGATTTGATTTGAATAACAAGAATGTGGTCTATCCACAAGTGAGGTGATTAAGCTTGTATTAACATGGAGGTTCAAATTCGTGAGTGAGTTACAGAGGTATGAATTTATTAGATAAGGTTGCACAAATTGTGATGACAATCTTAGCATGCCATAGTCTCTTTTATTGAACCAATACACACAAGTATTTCACTTAAAATATTGATTAACCCTAATTTTTAAGTGAGACACAATCTTGTGTCACCACAAATTTGAAGCAAACAAAACTGAAAGGTACACTTTCCACTACAATACACTAAACTCCAATTTTCAACCAAGTATACTTCAATTACTATTGAAAACATCTATTTACCATAGGTCCAACACATAGTACTTGCACTTTTATTAGATTTTCCTATTAAATAAATTTCCAAATAAAATTCTTCTTTTAAATGGTCATATTACATATAAAAAATCTATTAAATACTTTGAAAAGACCTTGTCACATATATAATTATTTCATAAAAAGATTTTGCCACACAAATTTATTAACATTTTTCATGAATAACACCAACCATTATTATATTTAGATTTAATTTTCAATATTATTAATTACTAACCATAATACTATTTTCCCATAGGCTTTATCTTATTCTAATTAGTAAATAAAAATTCACACAAATTTAATGTACTAAGATTCTAAAAAATAATAATTAAATTTAAATAAATATATTTTTTTAAGTTTTATAAAATATCAATTCCTATATCAAATGATTACTCTTACCTTCACTAATTCTTTAATATAGAAAACCGAGGACATGTAATTTTTCATCTAATTAAAGAAATAAATCAATTATTTTCATCTTTTATAAAATATAAAATTTATAATATATCAATTTAAAGAAATGCATAACTTCTTCCAATCTTTTTATAAATTATAAAATATCAATTCAAAAAAATACAAAATCTTTTATGAATTATAAAATATCAATTCTATTTCCTATATTTTTATATGCTTAAGTAAAAAAGAATTTCTATCTTTTGTTTTGGGAATCACATATAAATATAAATACATTAAGATATATTATTCATCTTTTAAGTAAATAAGTGTACGTAGTAGCAAAGTTGCTTGGTATCTACCTCTTAAATTAAGTGAAATTAATAAAATTGAATTAAATATTCTCTAATTTAAAGTTAAAAAAAATAAAGTGATTGATTTTGTTACATAAATACTAAGTATCTTAAGAGAGGTTGACCACTAAATCAATTATTTCTTGGAAGTGTTGTGACCTAGTTCCTAATATACCTTAATTTTATAGTACATTGGTAATTGTATAAATGATCTTAAAAGTGGATATTAATCAATTACATAAATTAATTCATATACATATAATTTAGACTATTAAGTTTCAATATTAATTCCTATTTATATGTACACTATTTAATTAAAAAATACATTTTAAAAAAAAATTCATGTTTTAATATTATTTTACATGCACATTAAACCATGTGTTCAATTAAAATTTGAAAAATACAAATTAATATTTAAATTTTTATAAGATTCTCCTTTTATGATATATAAAAGGATTTCACAACTAGCAGATACCTAACTAATATATAAATATGAGAAGATATAACATTCTTACGCACAGTTGATAATTAACTAATCTTTATTTTGATTGCGAACAGATAACATTCTTATTTCTATGTGGAGATTCCATTACAACGTCAACGCACATTCGATAATTGATTAATCTTTATTTTGATTGCGTTCGTAATCAAATATGGAAGAGGGGACTCACACCCCGCCAAAGAAAATACTATAAGATGGGGTGACTGGCATTTGAGTTTTCAGTGCCATAAAAACTCATCACTGAATTTCAGTTATTGATCATTGGGATTCAATATGGAGTGACTTTTTTACATTGTTCAGGCAGCTTTATGGGTTTGTTCAGCAACTATTTTGCTGAGAATTGCAACGGTCATATGGTGGAAACCTGTGCAACTAAAGAGGATCTTTGAATCCCAAGGAATCAGAGGACCTCCATACAGGCTCCTCTGTGGAAATGTTCCTGAGATGGCACAGATGAAGGCTCAGGCAAAGTCTACAGCCATGCCTTTGTCACATGACATAATCGCTAGAGTTCTTCCTCATGATTATGTGTGGAATAAAACCTATGGTAATCTCTTACCCTCCTCATAATTTCAATGCCTTAACTAACCATGTTCCTCCTGTTATTTCTTATTTAGTGTGAGATCGTATGTGACATATAGGTGAGGAATTTGTTTACTGGTTTGGCACCAAGCCCACGCTTAATGTTCGCAACCCTGAGCTTATCCAGGAGATATTGTCCAACAAGCTTGGGCATTATGAGCCACCTCCTTTAGATCCATATTCGAGCCAGGTGGATAGAGAGGGACTTTTGGGTTTGAAAGGCGAGAAATGGTCAAAGCACAGAAGAATCATCACTCCTGCTTTTCATTTGGATCCTTTGAAGGTAAAAGAAAAAAAAGTTGAATTTCTCTACATAGTTGAATTTTTCTACAGTAAGCTTGCTCCTCTTGCATCAAACCTTCTTAGTTGAAATGAAACTTGCTCTTTTGGTGAAGTTCTTCCTGAAGTCTTTTGTAAGTTTTCTAATTCAATTTCCATGAGTCCATATCCATCACTGAATCAACTTTTTCTAATTCAATGTCCATGAGTCCATACCCATCACTGAATCAATTGTTCACAAGTGACGAATTCATCATTTTCATCTAAGAAAGTTCAATCCCTGCACATTGATAAAGTACATGCTCCTATGTTGTGAAGGAATGACAGGAATGGCAGACTTGGGTTGTTCAAGGTAGTGTCCTTTATAGATTGATAGATTACTACCCTTTATGTCTTCTCATTTGCAGTGTTTTGATAGATACTCTCTCTTCTCATATCCTCACATACATCAAGAAAGTTGTACTCTATGGGTGGGAATGACTTGTGCAGTTTCATATGCTGATCTAAGTTGTACTCTATGGGTGGGAATGACTTGTGCAGTTTCTTATGCTTAAGAAATAGCTGGTCTTAAATTTTCAGGCTATACATCCCTCCGAGCAAAGGGATAATCTTTTCATGGCAATGGGAAAGGCTCCATCGATCCCTTTCTTCTATATTCTTTTCACCAACTTATTGATTAAATGCCAAAGCCAATTATTATTCATAAATTTAAGATTCATAAATCTAAATCTTTAAGAAATTCAAAATTTAAGCTGTGAAGTGTGCTTATTGAAAGCAGACTTTTGTAAAATGTGCATATTTCTAAACATTAATGCCTTTGTCTTCTATAACAAGTACAGGCTATGGTTCCAACATTTGTGAAATGTGCTAAGAGCGCATGGAGAGATTGACGGAAGACCCGATCCAGCTCTGAAGTTCTGAAAACCCTAGCCGTTCTGCTTGAGGGCCTTCGCCCTATCGGCGGCCTGCATGGATCCGCCTGACCCTGACGCGCTGGAGGAGCGTTTCCAGAACATCCTCGCCTCGCAGCCTGTCGCCCAGTCCGCTGTGGCCGCCTCCTCACGATTTGTCAAGAGAGTGGACGTCCCGGAAGTTAAGCTCAACTCCATTGCTTCAAAGAGAAAAGCAGTAGCCCTGTCGGAAAAGGGCCTCATAGGCCTGTTTACTGGTTTGTGGCCATCCCCTCGATCAGTGGACGTATGGCTAAATAAAAATTGGAGAACCCTAATCCAGGGGGAAGTCCAGCAGATTTTCTGTGGGAAGGGATATTTCACCTTCATTTTCGAGAAGAAGGAGGATCGGGACCTGATTTTCAGAAATGGGCCTTACTTCATGGGCCCAAGAGGTATGTACTTAAACAAATGGGATTTATCCTTCAACCCGGAAAAATACATTCCAAAAGCTGTTCCCGTTTGGGTCAAGCTTCCTCACCTTCCTCTTCATTGCTGGAACGATGAGGATTTTAGAGCCATAGGGAATGCCCTAGGCAAGTATATAGATAAATCCGAGCCGAAGGCCCCAATGTTCTCTTGTGCTCGTATTTGTGTGGAAGTTGATCTTGAAAAAGGGCTTCCAGAGTCCATTAACCTCTCCATTGACGGCTGGAATCACTTGCAGACGGTAGATTATGAGCAAATCCCATTCAAATGTAAGTACTGCCACGAATATGGCCATTTTTCCAAGACCTGTCCGAAGAAACCTGAAAAACCCTCACCAGAGAACGCGGCCAGTGAGGGATGGAACACGGCAAGTGGTAAGAAGACCATCAAGGCTCAAAAATAGCAGAACGCCCCAGCAAAGAGCGCCTCCGGAAATAGGTTCGAAGCTCTGGAGGAGGAAAATCCAGAAGAAGAAGCTCATGAAGTTCTCCCTGCAGCATCCCAGGCAAAGGAAAAAGAAGCCCCCGGTTCCTCATCCCAGCACCAGGAAAAAGAAGTAGCGGAAGGGGGCAAAGGGCTTTCAACGGAGGGGAAAGAGCCAGTTCAGAGCCAAGAGAAAGAAGTAGCAAGAGAGGGCAATGGGCGCACATCGGAGGGGGTTCAAACCTCAGAAGGAACAGTAGAGGGCTCAATAACAAGATCTAGGGCAAAAACT